>CATIWR010129521.1:0-13713 GCA_949677035.1 Omphalea diandra | reverse complement strand
TATATATATATATATATATATATATATATATATTTCAAAGAATACTATACCTTTATTTAAGAAATTCGGAGAAATATGATTAATAGCAATGATCTCTGATGATTTAGATCTCGTTTGCATGGAAGCATTTGCTTCCTTTTTTTTTTTTTTATTAATATACACAAAAACATATATATGGATTATGGGCAAAACACACTCCTTCACGAAAGTATTCATTTCTAAAAAAATAATTTTTTTAGAAATAGTATTTCTTTGAAAGCTATTGGCTTTCTGTTATAAGGGGAGATAGATAGCAAACCAACCTAATGAATCATGGAATCCAAAATTGAAAAAGAAAATATAGGGATAAATTTAGAGACGTAAATATCGATTTCACGGCAAGTCTAATTAATATTCCAGGAAAGATTAAAAATAAATAATACAAGTAAATTTTGGATGTTGAAATTTCAACCCTAATATAATAAGTTTATTGGTACAAAAATCTAAATTTTTGTGTGTTTTAATAATTATATCCAATTTTTTTAATTTTAGCAAATTTAGCTAATTTTAAAAGATTTTGACAATTATAGCTTTTTTGAGATTTTGATCAAAATTAGATGATATGATCCATGATATATTATCATATAATATTGAATTTTAAATTTAATAGTACTCACTGAACACATTCTTTTTAAAATTAAATCTTAGAATGATGATATGTTAATGATTATGTCATCTAATTGTGATCAAAATTTTAAATTGGTTATAATTATCAAAAATTTTATAAATTTGGTTAAATTTACTAAAATTTAAAAAAAAATTGAATATAATCATCAAACTACACGAAAGTTTGAATTTTTTCTTACCAATAGGCCTAATACAATATTAATCAATGTACCTACTCATGTAGTTAAGAATAACCAAGGCAGTTAAGAATAACCAAGTGAGTGTTCTTCCAACTTTAAAAGGCAGGTAGAAATCGAAGCATGTATGATTTCCTTCTATATGTGCGCGTCTATATTTTAAAATGTTAAAATAATTTATTTTTAAGAAGAAAAAGAGAATGATAGAATTAATTTATTCTGTATTATTAAAAAAATAATTGTATATTAATCAAATTATAATTGCCTTTCCCTATGTGGATTATTATTATTATTATATCATAATCATAAAATTCCTGTACTTTCTTTTTTAGAATAAAATCAGATTTCCATAAATTAAATAGCAGAAACATCAACAACAACTAGAGCCTCTAATCAATGTGCGGACCATGTTAATAAAATCAAAAACCGGTCAATTATCTGATTTAATTTAGTATTAGAAATCAATTAAATTTTAAAAAAAAATGAAAAATCAAATCATACCAGTTCAATTTAAAATTATGTTATTTTGTAAAAGATTTTAAAAATTATACTATTTTATTCAAAATTTAGATATTAAAATAGTTTTATTACTTTATCATTTTTATAAAATTTTAAACATTTTTAAGTATTATTTATATGTATATTATTAAAAAATTAACTTATTAAATTAAATTAATTAAATTCAAAATCGATTAATTGACTGATTTAATTTTAAAAATACGGTGTTGTGTACTTGTGATGACTGATTTAATTTTAAATATATTTTTAATTTTTAAAATCATTGTAATAATAAATTTTAATTTTTATTATTAATCAAATCGATTGAACTACTTGAATTAATCAATTAACCAATTAATTCAATTTTAAAAACATTACATAGATGCATTCACTTTTAAGAAGTCAAAAACGAAAATTGAGAAGCCAAATTATTATTATATAAAGGGGTTAGTCCCAAAATTTTAATATTCTATTTTAAATAATAAGGTAATAAAGTAAATTTTCAGAAATAGTATTTTATATATATTTATTTGACAGCAAATAATTTTATTTAAATTTTATAATTATTATATTTAATTTGTATATAAAAAAATATTTAAATTACTATAATATTCTTATTTTAAATATATTTTTATTTAAGTATTCTATAATTAAAAAATTTACAATAAAATATATCATAACAATCAAACTAAGATGAAATAAATATTTAAAATATAATATTATTATTTAAAATATGGCTTTGAGATTAAAAAAAAAAAAGTTGAGAAAATCAAAATATAAGTGGACTTTTTATTTTAATTTATAATTAGTTAGCTTACATTATAATATATTATTTTTTAATACAAAATTATGCACTTTAGAGTTTAGCAAATACTAACATATAAAATTTTCAAAAAAAAAAAAAGCTAACATATAAAGTTATAGTTATCAAAATATCATTTTTCTTTAGAAAAAAAAAAGAATGATTTCATTAAATGAACAAAAAAAAAAGTACACAAACAAGACTATTTGTAGCTGCGCGCATAAATAATTTTCTATGCTTATGGAGGGAAGAACTTGTAATAGAATATTGAGCATGGAATTGTACTATGCAGTACTACTACTGTTTTATTGAAGAGCACAATTAATTAATAACAACCAAAACTCCCATAACCTCACTTGAATTAAATTCAAATGGCGTTTTGTAAGAAAATATATTAACGATAATGTTACTGAAACAAACAGCAGAGTTCTCAACCACTTAAAAGGAAAGATATCAAACTTCGACAGAGGAAAAATCGAAGACTACCACAAACTTTTCCTCACACACCATCAAAACGACCCGAAACAAAATCCACCCAGTCATCAGAATGTCACTATCATTTGGGATATCAAGATAATAGTCTTGTCGTTTTACTTACATGATCAATCGATATCTGTCATTTTCCTTTGTGATGGGTGGGAGTCACAAATTTTGATTCAACTTTGATTAGGTAAAAAATAATTGATTTGAAATTTAAAAAAATTGAAAGAATTTGTAATATGATTTAAACTTAATTCAATCATATTAGTTCGAATTAATCTAACATCAATTTGATTCAATCATATTAGTATTAGCCACAAATACTAATAGTATGCAGTTCTTAGGCACCACAAGCTCTCACAATAAGAGAAAAGTGGATGTTCAAACTACCGTACAAAGCATGTAGGAACCTTCAAAGAAGCTTCTTGCTCCCCATAAAAATCTTCAAGTTCGGTAAGATATGGAAGTTAATTAACCACGGTAAAAACTTGTCTACATTGAGTATATATCACGCTCTTATACACTTATTCAATAATATATTTGATACTTAAAATAATTATCATAATTATTTAATGAAATTATATTAACACTTTTTTTTTTCTAAGTGTAAAAGATACTCATTCCTTCATTTAATATATCATTATTTATCGTGTTCTTATCTATTAGTTGGATGTATACATTTAAAATGTGTTTGATAGATGATTAATGAAGATTAACAGTTGAAGGAATTAATTGTTAGCTTTCATTCATATTGTTTGATATAGTTTTCATTTAAAGGATTAATTGTTACCCCTTTTAACTGTTAAACCACCTCCCCCTCTTTAGTGCATTTTTGTAATCTACTCTCCCCTGTGTTAAGAAAGTGAAAGGATGATAGAGAGTAAAAAAAAAAAATTTCTTGTATTGTATCTGCATTAATATAAAATAATATAAAATTATCCATCATAAAAAATAAATAAATATTATAAATATAATAATGTAAAACATTATTAACATAATGATTATTAATAATATAAAATAATTACTAATCTGAATATGATTAAAATAATAATATTAATATTATAAAATTTTGTTAATATAGTAATCATTACTAATATATCAAAATTATTAATATAATAATATGATTATTATAAAAGTGACATTAATATACTAATAAAAAATATTAATAATATAGTAATTATTTATAATATATAAATATAACAATAATATATTATAATGGTAATATTATTATGAAGATAATTATAATTGCTATATTATTATTAATATTATTAAATAATATCAACTGAATATAAATATAATTAATTATAATATTAAATTTATATTTTTAACATCTAATTATCACATGTAACATTTTATTCTTTTTTTCCTCTTAATTATTAAGTATTTATTATTTACTCTCATAACTATTAATTCTCATTTCTTTTAACCCTACAAAACGTGTGGATAAGTTGGTTCCATTAATCATTGTGCTATCACCCATAAAGGACAACGTGCAGCTAATGAAATACAATGCTTCTCTTCAATGAACAAAATTCTCAGACAAGTTATAATGAAACTTCCATGAGAACAAACTGAAATTAACACCATCAACATTATATCCCTACTTCCAATTGATTACAGCACTAAAACTCAGATAACTGACTATTTAATTAATCTGGTCCACGTAATTTTTACTATAATAAGTCCGCCGTATACATATTTGATGCTCACGCATGGTACTGAATTTGCTTCGAAGACTATCAATTTTAGATTTTATTTTTGGACAAGATTGGATCATTGGATCAGAACACCAAAAAAAAAAAAAAGAGTTTTTTCATGATTTCACCCATTTTGATTTCTTTAAATAAAAAACATTATTTTGATTTTAAAAATTTTAAAGTAATTTTAATAATTTTAATTGAGTCAAAGTCTGAGTCATTTTATATTGATTTTAATTTTAAATATGGTCAAATTTTCATGTAGGCTCAAATCAAATTTTTAGATTGGGATAAAAATTATCACTCTATACAAAATATAATGCATTTATCAAAGAAGTTTGCTCATACAGTAAGAGAGTGCATTTCTTAATTGTAATCTTAGTTTTAAATTAATAGAAAAATTATGAAAAAATAAGTTTTAATGAATTTATTAGACTAACGATCAAGTTACATGTAAATCAGCTTATATATATATATATGACCAGCCAAAACCCATAAAAAAAAAAAGCAAAAGAAAAAGGATAGAATCTATTCTTTTAACGTAAGTAGAAGTTTTTAAAGCTTAAGACGTCATGTCACCATTAAATATGATACTGTTTGAACGGAGTTATTATTTTTTGAATCTGCAAAAGGCCAAACGACGGAAAGTAGAAAGAAATTTCCAGTGCACAGTGTTTGGATAGATCACATAAGCTTTCAAGGCTACAATTTTATGTGTGTATGTATATATTTATCACACCTCATTCTTGAAGCTATTGTGGCATTCGTTTCGCCGGATATATACATTTACTTGTGGAGAACACTGTTCTTGAAGTTTGTTAATGGAAGCAAAAGAGATTATTTTGCGTTTGGTATGTGTAGAAGTTAGAAGATTTTAGGGCAATAGCAATGGTGGTACGTAGGAGAAACGGCTGTTGAAAGAAACATCGGCTGGTGGTGGGTCCAACTCTGATTTTGCTACAATGTTTTCTAAAATGGCTTCTTTGAAGTAAAGGTCTGAACTCTGCTTAGCTAATCCTTTCATGCTATTTTTCTTGCTTTGAGTAAAATTTGCCCAAATGATTGTCTTTGCTCAGAGCAGGCAATGGAGCAATATAAGGAAGAACTTCCTAAGCCATATGGCTTGTGATGTGACTACCATTTCTTGCACCGTATGTACTTTATATTTGAGAGGTATTACCATTTTCCTCAAATTTCTTACTGGGGTCTCATTTTCAAGGTCTTTTAGACTATTACCGATCTCCGACAATTTTCAAAATCTTCCAAGAAATTTTTCTTGTTTTCAGTCAGTTTCGTAAAGCATCAGCTTTCATAGAGTACTTGGAGGAACCAAAGGCAACTCACGTGACATGATTAATATATGAAAATATTTTTACATCTGATTATTTTGAATGATGTGATTATTCTTATTTTTAAATTGAACTGAATTACTTATAATTTTAAAAATTTTAATAAAAATATTATTTTATTTTAAGCTAAATATTTCCATTTTCATATAAGATCACATTGACTTCAAATGAAGTTTTACATGCAAAATTAAATTAAAATTTCAAATCGTATAAAAAACTGTCATCTCTAATTTCTTGTATTTGTAAATACAAAATCTTTTTTTTTAATTTCATATCAAATTTACTCAATAATACCTCCTTGTCGTTATATTTCTTTTCAATTACTTTGATTGATTAAAAACACTTTGAATATAATTTCCTCCATTATTAAAATAGCAATAATTTGTTGTTTTTTGTAAAAAAAAAAAAAAAAAAACAATAATTTGTTGTTCTGTCTTCATCAATATATATATGCCATACCAATAATCGTTTGATTACTCCACATAACTATTTTGTTTCAAACTTGCCCACAATTGAATCATCAACCATATATTTCTGTCACTTGCCTCCAAACTAAACCGCTTACAAATGCTCCCATCCTGATCCTCATACTCACTCCTCCTGACTACATAACCAAGCCATATCACATCTCTGCATGTGTTCCATAGCTTCCACGAAGTTTCCTTTCTGCTACAGCGTATAGCTAAGCTAACCATTGATGTTCATGCAAAAATTAAGGTCTTAATTCGCATAATTGAATCAGACAAGTTTGCCAGACAGATACATATTATGTAATTCAAAATGTTGGCCTTTACCAATGGGTCATTATGTTTTTAAGATTTTATGTCCCCAACATAATTATATTTTTATTATTATATTCCTCTTTCATTATATCAATTTCATTGTTTTTATTTTATGGACGATAAAATCACTCGAGCAATATTCAATATGCGAACTAATCAAACATATTTATATATCAAAATTTTCAAAATTGATTTACAATTTTGAATTTTAAAATTTAAAGTCTAACAGATATCTTTCAATTCTAAAAATAGTAAAAAAATAAATAAATTTTACAATGACATATACAGTTTGATGCTATTATATAAAAGTTCAAATTATGTAAATAACTTATTAATTTTTTGCGATAATTTTATTTAAAAATAAAAAAATTATTCAAAATAGTAAACAATTGCATACACTAATGAAGTTATTATTTAATTTCTTGGATTTGTAAGTTTACATGTATATTGATACTAGTACCAACAACATCAAATGTATTGGAGGGTAATAGCGTATAAGAGAGAGTTCTGCTGATAATGGCTGCTGAAATTTCCAGGAAGTTTCCTCAGACAATTAGTTCAAAACCAAAGCGGCAGGGTGGTGCCATACATACGTACTGTGATTTGTTTGGGTCTGGGACTGGAACTCATGTGGAGTGTGGTGTGGCGTCGTTTATGGTCCCTGGAGTTGCATAAAAAGGCTATCCCATCAATTGGGGTACGTATCGAGTGGTTACAAACAAATATGGCTCTTCTTTGGTACAAAGAGATATTTTAAAAGCTGATAGATTGAGATCACAACCCTACTACTGGATAGGATGTATCATCTGTGACGTGGGGCATATCCATCTGTATGCGTAGCTAGACTCATGGTTTTCCTCTCTGCCCATCAACTTATCTTTCATGAAGGTACATAACATAAGAGAGATCTCTATATAGAAGCAAAATGCATTCAGATTCTTTAACTTTATGTGATTGTGTTATTATGTTCTTGTATTTTGATTTCTGTTCATTGAATTACCAAATTTTTTGTTTTTAATTATATTAAGGATTTTGACGGTTAAAAAAATAAAATTGATGAGAAGATAATAGCTTAAAAATATGAAAAACATTATATTATTTTTGCATAGTGGAAATGCAGAAATAATAAAATTAATTTTACCACTCTAAATTTTTCGATTTATTGTTAATGTTTTAAGAATTATATAACCTTTTAATAATTTTAGAGTGTTATTAGTTAATCATTTCATATTTGCAATCAATAAGTTCATAAAGTAATAATAAAATGAAAATTTGAGAATTCAATATATACAATTCTAATATCATAATAATATAAAATTCAAGAATCTTCAAGATGTTAGATCTATTGTTCATTTTTTATCATCTTGTTTTTCAATAAATAGTTTTAGATATTGCTAGATTTATAAATATGTATACTAGATATATTTATTTTCATATCTTCATAAATACAAGTATAATGTTAATTTATATTTCTATTTAGCTTTTATTATCTTTTTTAAGAATTAAATATTATTTTTTCGTGAAAGATTGTTCTTTTTTTTTTTTTATGGGAGTTTTATTTACTCTTATATTTTTGAAAATTTTAGGACTTTTTTTTTTTGTGGTAGTTTAGTAAACATAGTCTATAGACCAGTTTTCTATCCACCTATCACCATGAAATTTTATGGCACTGTTTTTTTAGCATAGAGGGCTCGAGGAATACTTGGTCTCAGACACTCAATATAATTGAAAGGCGGCATGAGTTACTCTAACGATTGCTAACAGCGAAAGGCAGCAGATCATTGGACAAGGACAAACACTATTGCGGGTTCAACAGAGAACACTAAATACGCATCTGCTTTCTGTTCTCTCTAATCACCAGCTAACAGCGAAAGGCATTACTTGTTGGGGGGAAAGACCTTGTATAGCCTACTACGAAATTGAATTTTACAGCATGATGTTTTCTCTCGTCCTATGCTCATATGCTCTTGTCTTCTTTTCTTATTTTTTATTTATCTTTTTTGGACTCATCAGCATATGTGAGGCATACTTCAAGAAATATCCCGCTGTAAATGGGCAAAATAAATATGGACCCTGATCTGTATTAACCTCATAGTGGTACTATTGTTTGTGGAAATGCAAATAGCCATTCTGTTTTATGTTTGTCAGTTTGTTCACAGAAGCATCATTGTTTGAAGTGCCTCCACCTGTTTTAGGAATTAGCAAACCTATTGTGAAAATGATCTACTCAGCTTGTTGTATTGCTCTGTAGTACCACATGTCAGCGGGGAAGAACATCATCTTCCCTGTTTTCCCTTATGTCATTTATTTGTGGATGTGGGAGTGAGAATTTATTTTGAAGCAATTCCCTTATCAGTCAAATAGAAAACATGGGGAAAACAATTATGTTATATATATCTTCTTTTTGTGCAGCAATGACGTTGAATACATTGGCCGTAAAAATACTACACATAATTTTTCATTCTGCCACATTGGTTATTGCTTCCTAGCTTTCTGGAATTACGTATGTAATCATGATCATCTAAGAACTTGATGTGAAAGAACAACCGGTGCTCATCCTCTCAATGTTATGATCCCAAGATAGAGAACTCATGCAGCAAACGTTGATTAGTTTACAATTTTTTTTCAATTCAAAGATAAATTTTCCAGGAATCTGGTAATGAAATGCTTTCATGTTGATCAGTACGTTGCAAATTTTCTATCGTCATATATATGCAGAGGGTGGTTTATTATATTTTGATTGTATACTCTTGTATTGTGTATGGGATTTATATATGAATTATTTGCTGCTGTCACAAATTCCTGCGAGTAGATGCATTATCTCATCTACTTTTAATGGCTAATGTTGCTGGAAACTCTGATCTCCTGGTTGTGGATACGGTTGGTGGCCTTCTTATACTGGTGCTGAAGCTGAGGGTTTAGAATGAAGAAAATTATTTTTAGAAGTTTTTTTGGATGCAATCAACTTCTACCTTATGTAGTAGGCGTGATTTTGTGTTGAAAGAGCTGTAATTGTTTCAAGCATCTGGAGTATCAATTCTGGGTAGTGTATGGATATCTAGATCATGATCTGGACCTCTTACATGTCATAATTTATGGAGCAAAATTCATTTTTTCACTTCCAGGACTGGTCTCACAGCGAGAGGTAGAAAAAAGAAAATTTTAGCTTGTTTTGATTGTGCTTGAGTAGAAATTTTTCCAAATACATTTCGTAGAACTTCTGAATTATAATAGATGTTTAAATCTACATTACAACTAGTGTTATTTCATGAAAGTTTAAGCAAAAATTTTTTTTCTTAATTAAAAACAGATTATCAAAAGAATGTATTAATTATTTTATTTTTTTGTTTTGCTTTTGTCTCCTGTGAAAAAGAATTAATATATTGATATTTTGAGTATTTGAATAGAAGGTAATTTGTTCATATAGTTCAATTTTTTTTTTTGCAGTTGAAATTATTTAATACATATTAAATAAAATGAAATCCCATAGTAGACTTTCCATTAAAAATTAATAATTTAGATAATAATTTTTAATTTTTATGATATGTTTGAAATTTAAACTTTGAAATATTTTAAACAAATAAAATTTATTTTAGTAATTTTTTATTTAAAAATATTATCTTTATAAACTATAAGTCTATCTTCTCATAAAAAATACAAAGTTACTAAATATAGGAGTAATTATGACAATATTAAATATAGGGATAATTATAACAATCTTATTAATATTTGAATTCTGTTCTTATGCATTGAAAAATACCAAACTTAAAAATAAGATTATCATATCTATCACATAGATATACTAAACTAAAATGTAGAAATAATAAAACGTCCATTTTCAAAATAAAATTTCATTTTCCATTCTAAATGTAACCATACATGACTTAAAACAACATGAAGAGATCAATTTCTTGTTGCGATATGCAAAAAATCATGGTTTGGCTACTGTTAAATAAGCTTACGATGTTACTTGTAATTTCACATCAAATTCATCAAGCATGAGAGCTTCATCCAGTACTGAAAATAACACGTGGAAGTACTATTATGACATTTGGCACTATACCACCAAAGTTAAACAACATGTGTGACATTTGTGTGCTGATTCCATTCTTACGAAGGAAAACATTTTACAACATCATGTCCTCATAGATACTAGTTGTTTGACTTGTGGTGTGGCCTATGAATATTTTAATATTTTTAATATTAATTCTATAATTTTATAAAAGAATTACAAATATCTCAAATAATAACAAAAATATATCGAAAAAAAGAAACACACACATATATATATATATATTTGATTTAAATAAAACGATAAAACTAATTAGTTGTTGCATCATCTGGATCGATAAAAAAATCATCAGCGACGTTGAAGGCATCAAAATTAGATGTAGGAGGAGCAACAACTATAGCAACAGTAGCTGCAACAACAATAGTAGTTGGTGGTTGAGGAAGAGGTAGCGTTGATGGCATAGACATCTACAAATGAGATAGAAGAGGTATCCCAATTTGCTGGGATACAATGTGCAACCAATCCTCAACAACTCACATACATGAATTGATAAACTGGACATGGGTGTGATGGGATGTGATCTTCTCATCTACTCACCTCTCAACCTCCCGATGCAAGTCTTTTGCAAAAAGCAATAGAACTAAAGAAGAGCTGACACCCGAGAACTTGTCATAGAAACGAGGGGTCTAATCACTCATACCATGTATTCAACCCTTCCCCAAACCCCTTACTGCTCATAGGAAAATCTCACGCTCGTCCACTTGACAAGACTCATCGAATCATAGAAGTGGTTATGGCAACTGCTCACAATGTCGGGGAATACTATTTTGCATTTTATAAAGTATGAGAGATACGAATAATAATTAATGAAAAAATAAAATATAAAATAAGTAAATCATGACTTACTATAAAATAAGTAAATCATGACTTACATTAACTATCCTCGACCGTGTATCAACAAAGGTCTTCATGTCATGTTCCTTCATTTGTGTATACACGAAGACATCGATGAGAGGAACCTTTCGTCCCCGTTGTCGAGCCTGTTATTAAGATAATGAAAAAAAAAAGAAATTTGAAAAAAAATTAAATAGTATTTTATAATATGAAACATTTTCTTACCAATTGTCTAGCGTGCTTAGAATGGGGTATAAACCCCTTGTGTGCCTAGATGAACCTGAGCCAAAACCTCTTTTTTCAGTTTGTCTGTTCAGGTTGGCCTGACAAAATACAACCTGAGTATGTGAAGAACTCTATTAAGTCTGCAAGTGGTCTTAGGCCTCATCAAGCATCCAAGTCTTATTATCCTTATACTTCAAATTATGAATCATATCCTTGTACCTCAAAACACTTTCTTAAAGAAGGTTGTTTGAACCAAGGCATCGATCACCTAGTCCCATTGAAACTACTTTTGTACCAATAATAAACACACAAAATTAGTAAATAAATTGAACTTATTTTTTAAATTATTTAACTTAGAATTATAAATATTACTTACCTTGAACTCATTCCAATAGCAGGTCTTCACATACTATGGAACTTTCTTCTAAATGTAGCCATCATGATGAATCTTTTACTTAAAGATATTACGACATGTATGAAAGCATCTATCATATGGATACAAATTGAAAAAAATAAAAAATAGTTAGTGTTACAATTAATAAGATAAAAAAATCAGAAAATAAATAGAAAATATAAAAAATAATTATTGCATACCTCTCGTGCTATAAAGAAATACATGGTTGTTGCTTAGGCACATGAACTGTATACACCTCATCCTGATTTGTCAACATTGATGGTGTAGATGGAGCTAAAAGAGGATTCTGAGTAGGGAAAAGAGTTGAATGAGGAGTCCAACTTACAAGCGAAGTCAAGTCCAGGCGTCAAAGCCATTGTGCTTAATGGCAGAAGTGATAGCATAGGCAGTCTATGATCACGACCACATCTTCTATCCTATGTATCGCCTCGTAAGGTGTATCTAAATCGCAAAGTATACGAAGTGTCATTGAATGTACATTTAAAATTTTATATCTAATATAATATGTTGTCCCTAGGCACCAAGAAGGGGGGTTGAATTAGTGAATAAAAATTTCAAAAACAATGATAAAGGGGAAAAGAAAAAGTAAAAGAGAGACAACCAATTTATAGTGGTTCGGGTATAATTTGACCTTACGTCCACTCCCCAATTAATCAATTGGGTATTTCACCATCTCAATGGTGTTTTCAAGCTCACACCCAACTTATACAACTTGTGTTTTGATGGCTAACACAAAACCTTACAACAATGTGTTTTTAGGCTAACACAAAACCTCACTCAAGTGTTTCACTAGGCTCACACTTAAACCTTTCTTGGAGTGTTTTTACAGGCTAACATAAAACCTTAAAACTTGGTGTTTAATGCTCACACCTAATAATTACAATTTCATAAAGAAAATGAAGAAAATGAGTAGCAAAGATTGAAAGCTTTAATCATTTGTAATAAATTTCTTAGCAACCTTATTCATGGATGTTTGGTGGTGTATTTATAGCCAAACTTCACCAAAAAGACGTTGCAGATGATAGCTCATCAAATCTTTGAGAGATGCTTGACAGATTTTACATTAAATGCTTGTCAGGATGAAATGGCGGTCGCGAAATCCAAATTCTTCAAGGGAAACCCCGTTTGTGTCTAACGGCTAGTCCACATGGTAGTTTCTTATTAGTTCACTAGGAAAATACAAGTTGTTGTCTTTTACCTACTTTCAGAAGTCGCGATTGCGAGTTTTCTTGCACAGGCCGCGACAGAGGACGCGAATCCATCTGCCAAAGTGGTCATCTTTCTCCCACAGGATTCGCGGTCGCTACCAACAAAATGCCTCTATGAAATTTGACTTTCAACAGTCTTTTGGGACACTTGTCAAGTTGTGGTTGTGGACTTGCTTCCCTTTTGAGTTACTTTGAAATTTGCAATCACGCCTAAGGCGTAACTCTCACCGCGAATTCGTCTGTCACATTTTGGCTTCTTTTTTCCAAAGGTCGCGGCCGAGAATGGCTTCGCGATTTCGCCTGCTTGAATTTCAGCATGTCTTAACATGAGTCGCGGTCGCTAATCCTAGATTGCGATCGCGATTTACATGTCACTTTGGAGTTTATCAACTCCTTTCATTTCTTCTTGAGAGATTTATTTATTTCTGCAAAATCAACACTTATTTGAAATATTAGTGATGATTAATCTACTTTGTCAAGATCAAAAGAGGTTCTAGACTTAAGATTAA
>CATIWR010129520.1:0-12391 GCA_949677035.1 Omphalea diandra | reverse complement strand
CAATTTGCCATACAACTATACAAACACTACATATATGTTCCAATGTCCCCAAATGCAATGGTACTTCTAAATGATTATTTATCTAATGCATATGCTCATGTGATAATGCTAATGAATGTGACTAGGGATGTTACATTTAGTCATAACTATCCCTAAATGAAATTCATCAAAGATTATTTATCCACAAACCCAAAAAAAAAAAAAAAAAAAATCATTTATCAAGTTTTGTACAACGTACCCCTCATTCCGAGTGTTTAAAGGTTAGTATATGATCTCATCGTCTAACAAATAGCTTGAAAGCTTACCATAAACTTGAGAATAAATCACATCTCCACCACTTAAATACAAATATAAGCACAAAGTAAAAGGTCTTTCTTTTGGTTGTAATAGGGTCTTGGTAGTGTAGGTGTTTTTAGGCTAATGTACTACAAAATAATTGATCATGCTTACTAAATACTCTTTCAAATGAAACTCACATGATCTCTTAATAAATAACAAATCTCATGCCCAAAACATAATTCCACTCTCATGGACCTTAAAAATAATAGAAATTTTATGCCATTACTTAATATCTTTTGCAAAATAAAATTGAACTATCTTGATAAAGAAATACATCTTCTTCTTCCTCTTTTATTTATTTGAACTTCTTTTCTTTTATTTTTTTTATATTTTTTTTTGTTTTATTTTATTTTTGACTTTTTGTATTTTGGAAGAAAGAAGAATTACTATAAAATCACACAAGGTAACAATTCAAATATTAAGCAATAACATTCTCTCATTCCCACCCTCAAGAATAAAACACTCAGCCCCACACTGAAGACTTCTCACTAATTTCATTAAAGAACCCCTTGTAATTGTAGAAACCAAATCCCATCCCAAAGTAAACATGATCAATTTAATATTTTAAGGGACTATACTTTATTGGCTAGTTAAACATGGGATTATAATAAAGAAAATAGGATTCTTGTAGGTTTAATGGGGCTCACTAAATGGATAATAGGGTAGATGAAGAAAGAAAAAAGAACAAGTGGCTAATCCTAAATTGCCTTGATCATTTTTATGCTTGTTTTTGATAATGTGATCTCAAAATGATAACAAATCAAGTTCTAGAGGCTCTAGCACTATTTGAGGACTCACTCAACAAGGAATTTCACAAAATTAAGCATATTACAAGGAAAAGTGACTCAAATGAAAAAAAGGTTTAAACCTTTCTTTATGGTATAAAAAAATTAATTTTAATTTTTTAAGAATTTGTAAACTTTCAAACCTTGAGATTTTCTTTAAAGATAGTGATAATTAAATATCTATGGTAGAAAACAAGGTTTTCAAATTAAGAAAGTGAATTCAAGGCATAACTAGGAATTTTTGACCAAGTTAAGATGAAAATGAGGGAACTACTAAGCAAATAATGAGTCATTCACACAACAAAACAAAAAAAAAACATAAAAAATGTTTTTATATGAAGAAAGTAAAATAAAATAAAATAAAAAAATATCAAACAATACAAACCCTCCCCCATACTTAAGACACATTGGCCTCAATGTGGAGGAAAAAGTTTTCAGTATGACAAAACAAATAAATAGCATACTAAAGAAAAGGAAAAACAAGAAGAAAATAACAAAGGAACTAAGAAACTTCTCTAGAATCTCAAGGTGCAGGTGGTGGAGACGATAAAAGAAGACGATGCATAGAATCCCTAATGAGGAGCTCACCATGTTGAGCCAATTATTGAGACATTTGGTTTTGCACATCTTCCAAGTGATTTTGGCATTCATGCATTGTGTGAACATCACGAAGTAGGTGGGAAAGCAAACCTTAGATAGGCTTGCTACCCTTTGGTTGAGGCTCCTGTGATGGCCCTGCTTGGTTTTCATGAGTGACACCACCAAATTTAGAACACATCTTACCTGCAAATACATCATCCTCGGATGGGGAGTGATCTGGGATAGTGGACGGTCGAGTTTGAGTATGATATGCAAGGAAGAATCTCAAGTGGCATAGTGTATCAACAATGATTGGTGACTCTATACGAATCATGAGCGCACCTACAAAATCAACACCTGAACTTGCAATAAGATTTGTTAAGAGTATGGGAAAAATAAAATTTTTATTCGATCGTAAGAGACAAACAACATCATGCATGCATGTGATTAAAATGGGAGCTAAAGGGACACCTTCAATATCACCTAAACCATATATCATTTTATGAGCAAGATAAATATCACTTATACGCACTTCATTAAAAGCACTAGGCTTGGGAAAAACATTAGATGCAAGCAATGTAATTATCACTCTAGAATGGGCATCCAAGTGCTCAGCTAAGAACCATGAACGGTCTCGTTGGTAGCACACAACTAAGCCTAATTGAGAGGTTACTCTAGAAAAATTAAAAGTTCCATCACTGGGGATGTGATGCTGATCGATGATTTTACTGAGACCTAAAATAAGTAGAGGCCAACATTTAGAACTCCTGAACATGATGCGAGAGAAGCGTAAGTTATCACTACTTTATGACCATGGACTAAAGAATGAATCTACAAACAACCCTCAACCATTTTTATTTTCAATGTTAGCGTAAAATTCACATATTAACTGAGGACAATATTGACCTTGAAAATCCAAGACTCACTTCCATCCTAATGTATGAAATACAGTTTGAATGTGAAGTGACATATCAATGTCTAAAGTAACAAACCTCTTACTAATGAATTTATTCAGAATGTGCTTATCGCTCCAACTTAAATTGGCTACGAAAGTGAATCGTGTGGTATTAAAATTGGTAACGGATGGGGCAGGGCATTTCGAAGGTCGATACTAAGACATGAGAAGCTATGCAATGATGCAATTATAAGGCAAATAACACACAATGAAACTCAACACACATGACACAACAAAGATGGAAGTGTGAAAACAAATTTGATCGGATAAAACATCATAGCACAACAGAAAAATCACAGTTAATGGTAGTGTAAAAACAAATTTGACAATAGAGCACTAAGAAGAGTAAAAGCACCATCTTAGGTCCAAACGTAAAATTCAATTTACTAACAAGTAACAAATAATAAATGGGAAGTACATACTAGCAAAACTCCTGGAATTAGAGTGCATAATAGGGAAAAATTAGAAAAAAGGAGGATAAAAGGCCAAATAGGTCATGATAGGGGAAGAGGGCAGATCCAGTGTCGGTTTGAGATTTCAGTGATGCTAGGGCGGTTGGTCTCGGTTTAGGATTTGATGGAAGGTACAACTGGAGCTGGGTCAGCTGGGGGTTGGTGTGCAGTGCCGGGTCAGGATTTAGTAGGGTTGGTCTCAATGATGGAGGGTTGGAAATTGAGGAAGTGTCTGGGTTGGGAAGGTTTGTATTTGGGTAGTTGCAAACTTTATGAGGAGGGTGGCTGCAGAATAGAAGAGTTACATTTTATAATTTTTTAAATATTTCCCTTGTGTGCATCAACGCACTTAATGCGTTGTGAACTACACAAGGGTTGGGAGAATGCTTCTCTCGGAGAGTAGCCCATGTGCAGGTTGGATTGCACAGATACGGCCACAAAAGGATGAAAATCCCTCTATACTATAGGGTGCACACAAGTGTACGTAGAAACCATACAATTGCTAGACCTTTTTTTAATTTATTTCTTTTTTAAACTTTTTAATTATAAAAATAAATATTTGTTTGATGGAGCTGTGAGCAGTCTTACTCAAATTTGAGAAGTTTTTAACTCCTCACGAATGATTTTTGTAATGAACTCACCTTAGAGATAGAGTTTCAAATGATGACCATTCACTTTAATTGTACATTTTTCAAGATGGGTTACCTCGATTGTACCGTAAGGAAAAATTTGTTTAACAATGAACGGTCCATACCATCTAGATTTAAGCTTACTTAGAAATAATTTTTTGCGAGAGTTATAAAGAAGTACTTGATCTCTTTCATTAAACTGCTTGGATTGACAAATCCTCTTATCATGGTACTTATTGGTCCTCTCCTTATATAATTTGAAGTTCTCATATGCCATCAATCGCCATTCCTCAAGTTCATTTATTTGATATTTTCGCTTCTCACCTGCAAGATCAAGATTAAAATCAAGAAGTTTTATAGCCCAATACACTTTGTGTTCAAGCTCTATAGGCAGATGATATGCTTTTCCATACACTAACCTATATGGCGTAGTACTAATAGGTGTTCTATAAGCCCAAAAAGAGTCATCTAGTTAAAGGGATCAATCTTTCCTAAATTATGCAACCATCTTTTCAAGAATCCATTTGAGATCCCTACTTGCTACCTTAACATGACTGCTTATTTGAGGGTGATATAGGGTTGCAACTATATGTGTGATACCATACTTTTTAGGCACCTTTTCAAATCACACATTACAAAAAATGAGTACCCCTATCACTTATTATTGCTCGAGGCATGCCAAAACGTGAGAAAAGCTTCTTAAGCAACTTAACTATAACCCTAGCATCATTTATGGGTAAAGCTTGTACTTCGACCCTCTTAGAAACATAATCTATAGCAACTAAGATGTATTCATTTCCAAATGAAGTCGGGAAAGGACCTATGAAGTCAATACGCTGAATATTGAATATTTCACATACCAAAATATAGTTTTGAGGCATTTCATCACTGCGAGAGATATTACTTGAGCATTGGCAATTATCACATTGTTCTACACACCTTTGGGCATCCTTAAAGATAGTAAGCTAATAAAACTTGATTTGTAGACTTTCTGTGTAACATCCCCATCCACATGCATTGGCATTATCACATGAACATATTCATTGCATAAATGATTTGAAATCTCACATGAACATGTGCATTGGATAAATGATCATTTGGACATGTGAATTGGATAAGCACAACGATGACACTTGCACCATTGCATTTGGGACACTTGAACATATATGTAATGTTTGTATAGTTGTATGGCAAATTGTCTTATGTTGTGTCCATATTATATAATCATAAATAATAGTGTTATAGAGCTTACTTAAAAGTATAAGGAGCATCTATGGATTAGGAGATAGATGGAGGTGCTTAAGGAGTGAAAAAGAAGGATTAAAAGAGGAAAGTAAACTTCCAACCAATGAAAGTGAAACACCATGATTTTGTCTTGTTGCAATAGGTTTACAAGTGGAATTTTTCACCCTTTAGAATCAGAATAGAAAGGTTAGACATGAGGAATAGTAGAAGAAAAAGAGAGCTAAGAAAGAAAGAAAGAAAGGAAGAAGAAAAAGAAGAAGAAGAAAAATGAGAGGGAGAAGAGTGAGCTGCCTAGGAAGGAATCCTAAGGTTTTCTGATTCTAGGAAAATAGGTAAGTTAATTTAACTTCTTCTTGCACGAAATTAACCCCTTATGAAATTTTAATCATACATGGTTAGTGAGAATTATGGAGTATTTGAGGTAGAGCTCATGTATGGAAGTTGGAATTAAAGAGAAACAATAGCTATTTGTGTTAGTTTTATTGTTTGAGCAGTCTATTTTACCCATGATTTCATAATCCTAGAATAGGAATTAGGGAAAGTGTAAAATATGAAAGTTGTAGCTTTATATCCCATATAAATGCATGTGAATCATTTTTTGGTTGATTTAGTTTGTGTAAGGAGATATTGCTCCTTCATTAGGGCTAGTTCACAACCAACCAAAATCACCTCAGTCTTTCTATTCTTTTTATATTTTGATGGCTTTATGTGTTGATTTAGACAAAGTGTAAAAAACAAATTTGTAGGTTTATATCCCTTATAAATACCTATAAATCAGTTTTGATTTATTTCTTGTGTGAAAAAAATATGGCTCATTGATTGTGACTGACCCTATACTCGGATGAAACCTTACCTGTCTTTTAATTTTATCTTTCAAGAATTTGATGGTCATAAATTCTGAATTTGGTGAAGTGACAAACTTGAAAGTTGTATATTTATGAATTATATACATTCTTCTAAAATATTTTTGCTAAGTATAGCATGGTCGTTAAGATGTTGCCTCTTCATCATGGTTGATTGTCACTATGTTGAAAACCTACTCACCCTGAGATTGGTCATTTGTTTTGGTGACTTTATAAACTGAATTAGATAGTGAGAAAACAAGAAAAATGTTCCTTTATGTGTTTTTTAACTTTTGCTAAATTAGTTTTGCAATTTGATTTGTACAATTTGATATATACGTAGGACTGTGAGACCTACTCAAACTGAGATGACATTGAAACAGGGCAAATAAAAAATTCACCACATTTTCTATATGTCTTATATTAAAATGAAATTTAAGTATGTTATATCATTATGTGTATAGTTTATTTTAAAAAAAAATGAAGTCATTTAGATAAGTATGTCTAGAGTTATTGTTATGAGAGTAGCAAGCTTAGGCTGCCACATAAGGAAAATATGCATAAACACTAGGTCCACTTGCATGGATCATGCTATAGTTGCATACCAAACATTCATAATCATTTTGACTTACTTATAACCATGTATGTATCAAATGTTAGGATCTCAACACTTTGAGGAAGCCTTGGAGAGAGAACCAAACCTACCATAAAGGTTGGTTACATCAAAAGGTGAGTAAAAATCATAATAGATTCTAATATGTATGTGTGATAATTTAATAACATAATTATGTTTGATTACATGTATATGAGATTGAATTGTTACACTTTACATGTGAAAACAAGTCAAGTGAGAATTATATGCTCTTAATGATTACTTGGTATTCCATTATGAATGAACACTTATATATAGAACTAAAAGGATGTTGTGATCGGCTTGTCAAACACTTGCAGATCATGTGGAGAATGGACGAATATGTCCTATTGGTACATGTTATTGGTCAAATGATTCACTTATTATATGTTGGCCAATAAAAATCAAATGTCACTTAAATCACATGAATTTTCGAGAGTAGTGTTTACCTTGCAAGGTCATGACAACAATTAATCTATTGTACTTGCACTTGCATAGTCAATTGTTATACTTGTAATGTATCTTGATGATATTCTTATGTTGGTTATGCCGTAAGAATCTAATTATTATTTTCATTCATTAACTTGTGACTCATCAAATCACAATTATGTTTTTCAGATACTGAAGCATATTTGGATACTTTGGTGTATAAAGTTTTGCATAGAGACACACGAACCACATATCATTGTCTGAATTCCAATTCTCTCTCTCCTTATGTCATGTACATATATCTAGATAGAACCAGTTTATGGTCACTAGTCTTGAACATTAGCTAACATATATGTACATTAAATATACGTTGGAATGTGTATGTATGATGAATAATCCTTTATGCATATGTATTTTTAGACATGAATGTCGTGATTTGTAAATGAAAATGGTCGTTACGTTCTGAGCTATCATATTTTCACTGTGATGTCCTCCAGTAGGTTTAACATGGCAATGCTCTAAGATTTCCTATCCTTTTGAAGTTGGGACACATCTCCTTATAATTTGATTTGCACAAATTTTGAACAAGTAGGGTCATCCCAAAAGTAATTCTTCAAATCTAAAAAGAACTTTCTCTTTTGATGATGATACATTCCCTTCGATAGAACTTCACCTACTAAGAAATTGGCTATATCAATAAACCATGGAACATCCACTTACCTCTTTAATGTTGTAAAGTTGCTCTTTAGGAAATTGATCATCGATTTAGGCCTCATCGAGGTTTTCTAAATTTAAATTCTCTAAATGCGATAAATGGTCAGTTGTTAGATTTTCAACACCCTTCTTATCACATATCTCAAGATCAAACTTTTGCAACAACAAAATTCATCAAATTAATCTAGGTTTTGCATCTGATTTAATGAGCAAATAATGCAGAACAAAGTGGTTAGTATAAACAATGATTTTGGACAATATTAAGTAAAATCTAAATTTATCAAATGCAAAAACCATAGCTAGTAACTCCTTCTTCATAATTGTGTAATTCTTTTAGGTGTTCATGAGAGTCTTGTTAGAGTAGTAAATAGGTTGAAAATGTTTGTCTTTTTACTGTCTAATAACTGTACCTACTGCAAAGTCATTTGCATCATATATTAGTTCAAAAGGAATAGTCCAATTTGGTGCTACCATGATTGGGGATTGGTTAATTTTTTCTTAAGAATGTTAAATGCTTCTAAACATTCTTAAGTAAAAACAAAGGACACATCTTTTTTAACCAACTCAGTTAAAGGCCTAGCAATCTTAGAAAAGTCCTTAATGAACCTCCTATAAAACTTGACATGCCCTAAAAAACTCCTAATTGCCTTAACTAAAGTTGGGGGTGGTAACTTAGAAATAGTTTCAATTTTTTCTCGATCTACCTCAATCGCCCTACATGAGATTTTATGCCTTAAAACTATGCCTTCTTGCACCATAAAATGACACTTTTCCCAATTTAACACCAAATTGGTCTCCTTACAATGTATAACCACTCTTTCTAGATAATGAAGGCATAAATCAAAAGAGTCACTAAAAATAAAAAAATCATCCATGAATACCTCCATAATATTTTCCACAAGTTCATCAAAAATTGCCATCATACACCGCTAAAAAGTAGCGGGTGCATTATATAATCAAAACGACATTTGATGATAAGCAAACATACCATAGGGACAAGTAAATATCGTCTTTTCTTGGTCCTCTGGAGCAATAAGAATTTGAAAGGAACCAGATAGGCTATCTAAGAAGCAATAGTGCATATGCCATGCTAGTCACTCAAGCATTTGATCCATTAAAGGTAAAGGAAAGTGATCCTTCATTGTGGCATCATTTAACTCTCAGTAATCAATGCGTACTCTCCACTCGGTGACGGTTATTGTGGGAATCAACTCATTTTTCTCATTCAAAACAACCATCACTCTTTCATTCTTTAGTACTACCTATATAAGGCTCACTCACTCACTGTCAAAAATGGGGTAGATCACTCCTGCATCAAGTAATTTAATTACCTCAGCTTTTACAACTTCCTTCAAGTTAGGGTTCAGTCTCCTTTGTGGTTGCACAACTGGTTTGAAGTCATCCTCTATGAGAATTATATGTGTGCGAAAAGAGGGACTAATTCCTCTTATGTTTGAGATCTTTTAAGCAATTGCACTGTTGTGTTCCATAAGTACAGTTAAAAGTTTCTCTTTTTGCTCCTCTTTTTGATCAGATGCTATAATCACTAGAAGTTTTGAATCTTTTCCCAAGAATGCATACTCCAAATGCTCAGCCACTTTCTTCAACTCTAACGTAGGTGGGTCTTCAATGGATGGTTTTAATTTGTGCTCCTTACCCCTATCAATTTCCTCAGAGGCTTTCTTCCTTATCATTGGTTTATTAGCCTCTAGATAGGCTACTTGCTCACTCCTCACATCTTTCTCCTTGCTTGTCTCCTCACCTCGAACAAGACAATGCTCTAATGAATCTTGAGAAATAATTGCCTACATACAATCATAAACAATACAATCAATATAATCAATGAAATAACAAGTGTCATATTGATTAAGTGAGTGTTTAAAATCATCAAAAATTTTAAAGGTCGCTTTTTCATCTCTAACCCTTAAAGTTAATTTACTTGCACTAACATCAATCAAAGCTTTACCTACAACCAAAAATGGCAACCTAAAAACAATGGAACCTCAACATTGATATCCAAATAAAGTATCAAAAAATCAGCTGGAAAAATGAATTTGCCTACCTTAACCAACACATCCTCAATGATACTTCTTAACTATTTAATTGACCTATCAGCTAATTAAATGCTCATCTTAGTTGGTTTAGGCTCTCTTAATCTTAACTTAGCAAATAATTTATAAGGCATTAGGTTTATGCTTGCACCTAGATCAACTAAAGCTCTATCAATTGTCAAATCACCAATAAGATATGAGATAGTTAAACTCCCTAGATCCTTGAGCTTTCGAGGTAGCTTATATTGCAAGATGGTCGAACACTCCTTACTAAGGATCACCATAGATAACTCCTCAAGTCTTTTCTTATTGATTGGGAGTTCTTTTAAAAATTTTGAGGCTTCTGCGAAAAAGTTTCAACAAATAGTAAGTTGATATGAAGTTGCTTAAAGAGTTCAAGAAACATACCATAATGCTCATCTAAGTGATCTTTCTTAAGTATTGTGGGGTATGGGATGGTAGGTTTGAATTCCTTAACTGTCGTAGGATGTGCATAACTTTGGTCTTGGATCTCTTCTACACCTTTCTTCACAACTTAAGCTTTAAGTCTAGCTTGTAATTCTTTTTCACTTTTAAGGGTGATCACCTTTGCATGTTCCTTAGGTTTTGTCTCTGTATTACTAAGCAAACTCCCTTGTGGCCTTTCCAAAATCATTTTAGCAAGCTGTCTAATTTGATTCTCTAAATTGTGGATGGAAGCTCCTTGATTTCTCAATATTGTTTCATGATTCTTCAAAGTGGCATTTTGAGTTTGGAGTCAAGCATCGAAAGCTTGGATTAATTTTGTCATTAGCTCTTCCAAATTTGATTTCTTTTTTTGAGTTAGTTGTTACTATTGTTGGTACCCTGGTGGAGGATTATTCCTTTATTACCCTTAGTTCCCTTATGAGAAATTTGGGTGGTTTCTCCATCATGGATTATAGGTGTTACTATTAGGGTTATTTTGTGATCTTCGAACATTCCCTTTACAGTCCACTTGCTCTTGTTGCATTCCAAGCACACTAGGACAATCTTGGTTTTTATGTCCCATTCTGCATAAGCCACATTGAAACACTTTACCCATTTGGGGTGCTAAAACTAATCCATCAATCTTCCTATTCAAAGCTTTAACTTGACTTGCCAAAGCAGTGACTGAATCAAGATTATACATACTAGCAGGTTTGTTACTCCTTGAATTACTTTGCCACTGATATCCATTCATTGCCATCTCCTTAATCAATACTTGAGCTCTATCTAGTGCCTTATTGTTGAGAGAACCTCCTGTCGCTGCATCTATCATTTGACAAGTCATTTGATTCAATCCGCAATAGAATGTCAAATCTGAACCCAAGTATCCAACCCATGTTGTGAACACTTCTTCAACACATCCTTGAACCATTCCCATGTCTCATAAAGTGACTTAGAATCAGATTGAGTGAACGATGAGATATCATTACTTAATTTTACTGATTTCACAGGTGGAAAATACTTCATCAAGAACTTATTTGTCATATGGTTCCATGTAGTAATAGAACCTTTAAAAAGTGAGTTCAACTACTATTTGGCTTTTCCCCTTAATGAAAATGGGAATAACCTTAAATGAATGACATCATCTATAGCTTCATTGATCTTGAAAGTGTTGCATATCTCCAAGAAATAAGCAAGATGGGCATTTGGATCCTCATCTGGTAAACCATAAAAATGTACCAACTGCTACACTATTTGAATGATATTCGGCTTGATCTCAAAATTATTTGCTGCAACAGTGGGTCTTACTATGCTTGTTCCAGTATCTGTTACAGTGGGTTTGGCATAGTCAAACATAGTAAGTCATCTAGCGATTTGCTATTTTTTCATTATGCTCAACCTTCTCTTGATGCTTTTGCCTTAAATTTTGATGGAAAGTTCTCTCTATTTCAAGGTCTTTAGGTTCTAGCCCAATTGTAGTTGTAGTTGGGGACACTTGAACATATATGTAGTGTTTGTATAGTTGCATTGCAAATTGTTTTATGTTGTGTGCATGTTATAGTATAATAAATAATGGTATCTTAGAGCTTAATTAAAAGTATAAGGAATATCTAGGAATTAGGAGATGGATGGAAGTGCTTAAAGAGTGAAGAAGAGGGACTAAAAGCAAAACTTTTAACTTTCAACCAATAGGAAACCAACCCCAATCTTTTGACTTATTTAAGATAAAAATATAGACCATTAGGGTCAGATTTTGAGGAAAAACGTGGGTTATACCAGAAACAAAGAGAGAGCAAAGGAAGAAGAAATAAAGGAAGAGGAAGAAGAAGAAGAAGAAAGGGAGAAGAGTGAGCTGCCTAGGGTTTTTCAAATATGGGACAGTAGGTAAGTAAATTTATCTTATTCTCAACTGGAATTAACCTTTCATGACATGTTAATCATGCATGGTTAATGAGAATTATGGAGTAATTGAGGTAGATCTCTTGGATGGAAGTTGTAATCCAAGAGAATAAGAGCTGATTCTGTTGAATTTTGCTGTTAGAGCAGAATTTTGCACCCACAATTTCGTAACCCTAGAAGAGGAATTAGGGAAAGTGAAAAATATGAAAGTTGTAGCTTTATGTCTCATATAAATGTGTATGAAACAGTTTTTCTTGATTTTGTGTATGTGAGGAGATATGACCCCTTCAGTAGGACTAGGTCAAATCCGAACTGAGATGATCTCAGCCTTCTGTTTTCTTATATTTTGATGGCTTTATGTTCTGATTTTGACAAAGTGTAAAACATGAAATTT
>CATIWR010129517.1:0-39176 GCA_949677035.1 Omphalea diandra | reverse complement strand
TGTTGGACTAGGATAGTTAATCCTAAGTTTAGAACCTCTTTTGATTTTGACAAAGGAGATTGATCATTACTAATATTTTTATTAAGTGTTGATCTTGCAGAAAAATAAGTCTCGCAATCAAGGATTCGCGACTGTGACTCTTGAGAAAACTTGCCAAAAATCAGATAGACTAAATCGCGGAGTCATTCTCGGCCGCGAACAAGCAAAACGAAACAAACAAAAAATGACAGATGAATTCACGGTCTGTGTCGCGTCGGAGTCGAGACCACAATTTTTTACTGTAAAAATTGCAGATTTTGACAGACTGTTTTTCGGTTAGAATCGCGGTCTACACAAATGAATTAGCGACCGTGACTTATGCTGGCTGAAGAAACACAACGACTATATTTTCTTAAAGCACTTTTGAAAAACTAGCCGTTAGAAAACTAGCCGTTAGAAACTAGCCGTTAGAAAACTAGCCGTTAGAAACTAGACGTTAGTTTCTTTGGTGGAATTTGGGTATAAATACTCCACCAAACATTAAGAGCAATAACTAAGAGATTTATGGTCTAGAAGAATTTTATTACAAGTGAAATAGCTGTCAATCCTTCGCTACTTATTTTCTTCTAATTCTTGTAAAATTGAAAGTGTTGGGTGTAAGCATTAAACACCATATTGTGATAGGTTTTAGTGTGAGCCTTGAAAACACTTGTAAAAGGTTTTTTGTGTGAGCCTGTAAAACACAAGTTGTGAGGTTTTAGTGTGAGCCTTTAAAACACTTGTAAAAGGTTTTTTGTGTGAGCCTGTAAAACACAAGTTGTCAGGTTTGGTGTGAGCCTAAACACTAAGTTGAGTGTGAGCTTGTAAAACACTAGTTATTGAGTAAAATACCCAATTGGTGAATTGGGGAGTGGACGTAGGGTTGGTTAATACCCGAACCACTATAAATCGCTTGTCTTCATTATTCTCATTATTCTTTCCCTCTTCTTTGTTTTTAAAATTTTTATACACCAATTCAACCCCCTTTCTTGGTGCCAAGGGCCAACATTCTCCATGCTTGAGACTTAAGCTCCATTTAGGCTTCGAAGACAGTGAGAAGGATTCATCATTCACAAGCTAAGTATCTTAAGGCATGTCAAATGAAGGCTATACGACAATCATCCTCAAGCTTGTGGCAGCCATCTACTGTAACAACCCTTTTTAACCACTATGTGACATTTAGAAACCTTAGAACCATGGAATAAGTCCCCAAATGTTTGCATTTTAAATAACTAGTAGTTTGAGATTAGTAGTTATGGAATTATGGTCATATCTTAAGTGCACATTTTCCCACTGATTTAAAAAAGTACCCCATTGAAGCCCAAGGTGAATGATTGTTGGCCTAAAAATTATGGCCAATTGATTAAGACGAATTAGTCAACACATAGTACATAAAAATCATTATTTTTTGATATATTGTAGGTCTCATAACTTATCTAGGTGGGTGATGAATGAACCCTTATCATCGAGCCTTAAAACATAACTAATTTCTTTACAAAATCTTTCTCCTATGTGATGTGCACCTAAAGCATTACCCTGCATCGCTTTTAGACTCACCATTAATATTGGTTTGTCCAAAGCACCTCTAAATTCAATACCTCATGTTGGTATTTGAGTTAACCACTTGTCCTAGGAATAGTCTTTGTACTTATGTGTATGGGAGAAATAAGGTTGGAAGGTGATATGTTTACTTTTTCCCTATATATTACTGACATTCATTTGTTTGGCATTAGAACATCATCGTCTGATTTATTGCTTTGAATTCTTAAAACTCATAAAGAAAGGAAGACAACTCATAATCACCATAGAACTTAGTCAAGATGGGAGAGTTAAAACTTCAATAACTTGAGGGAATGATTAAAGACATGATAAAGATTGAGGTAGAACTAACGGTGCATCAGTATATGGATAAGAATCTGAGAAGGATGGTTAAACAAATCTTGATGGATGGTTTAACATTAGAAAAACCAACTAATAGAGGAATGGAGTCACTTGTCTATAATGCTAAAGGAGATGAACTTGAAAGAAAGTTGGGAAATATAAAACCTTTTACTAACATGTACCAACCATTGTTTGAAATATTTGAGGATTTAAAGAAGAAAGGCATGGTCAAATCACTTGATCTTAAGCCTTTTCCAAACCCATTGTCTAGGGGCTTTGTGCTAGTTGCCTTTTATAGTTTTCACCAAGCCTATGGTCATAACACTAACTCATGACAATGTCTCAAGCATGAAATCCAAGACCTCATTGATTCTGGAAATTTATCAAATTTTGTGTCCCTAACTAATCACCTCAGCATCAAACCAAAAATAAGTCTAAACTCCTATTAAGGTTAATTCTTAGCTACTTTTAAGTAGTTATTAGTTGATACCTCTTCAAGCCTAAAAGTGGAAGGATCACTTTCAGCCCATTAAGCTACAACCTCTTATTAAAATAACCTTAAGGGAAATCTTATCACTAAGAGTTCAGCTAGCACCTAAAAGGGAGAAGGAGCACACCCTAAGTAACCTCTATATCGAAAGCAATTATATGCTTGCTACAAGAAAAAGGAAGTAACTTATAATATCTCTTAGGGATCTTTTAAGCATACAGTATCACCATCCAAAGTCTTAGAAAGACTTTAAAAGGAAGGGATTCTACACCCTCTGGCCCCTATATCCCTACTAACTCTCTTGCCCAGGAACTATGTTGGACTAGGTTGGTCAAACCTAAGTCAAAGTTCTCTTTTAATCTTGAAAATGAAGATTGATAGGTTTTAATATCTTATTTAAGTGTTGTTTTTGCAGTTTTTAAGATAG
The DNA here is from genome assembly GCA_949677035.1 of Omphalea diandra. Classification (NCBI taxonomy): domain Eukaryota; kingdom Viridiplantae; phylum Streptophyta; class Magnoliopsida; order Malpighiales; family Euphorbiaceae; genus Omphalea; species Omphalea diandra. The sequence goes on along the minus strand of CATIWR010129517.1, from coordinate 36,360 downwards.
GCTTTCATTGAAAGTAGGATGGAGGTCTAATTCTTAAACATTGAGTAAGGCATATCAATTCACAGCCAAGAACTTTAAAATCACGATTGCAACATTGCAACAAAGATGGATGAACTTGAACCAGATGAAATTACAGAGCAAATAGCAGTCTCAATCCTGCCAAGGAAGAAATGATTGTCATACAGTCTAATTTGCAGTGATGTTTGCATTCCCAGTTGCGACTGCCACTTTTGTAGTTGTATGGAGGGAACCAAGTCCGCAACCAAAACTTGCAAAGTGTCCAAGTTAACTATTGACATATCAAAATTCATGAGTGTGAAAACCTGTTGAGACCGTAACCCATTGAAGCATTTTCTCCTTACCAAATAGAAGGATTCGCGGTTACTGTCGCGTCTAAGAAGAACTTTAATCATGATCGCGACTTTTGGTTAGTTGGATAACCATGGCTATGTTTCTTAGAAAATCAATATCAACATGCCATGTGGACTAGCTGTTAGATATAAATGGGGTTCTCCACCGCGATTTCAGTCTTTCTAGTGCAAAATGAAAATTCATGACCCTGAAACACTAGTCATGACCACAAAACTAGTCAAACAGGTATTTAATGTAAAATTTGCCTAGCTTACCTTAGAGATTTAGGCATAATTTCTTTGTAACATCTTTTTGGTAGTTATTGCCTATAAATACTCCACCAAACAAACATGAATGCCAGAGAATACCATTAATTCTAGCCAAACTCTTACAATTTTAGTTCTCAACCTTTTATTCTTTGTGTGTGAATTAATATTGTTAGGTGTAAGCATTAAACACCATTGTAATTAGGTTTGAAAGTCAGCCTAATTGTCAAAACTCTTATATTAGGTTATGTGTGAGCCTTTGAGAAAACACTTGAGTGAGATTTTCGTGTGAGCCTTAAAACACAAGTTGTGAGGTTGTGTGTAAGCCATTAAAACACATTATACAAGTTTGGTGTGACCTTGGAAACACCATTTTGAGTTAGTAGAACACCCAATTGTGAAGAATTGAGGAGTGGATGTAGGATTCATTAACACTTGAACCACTATAAAAATATTGTGTTCATTCATTATCCTTCTCCTTCAATCTCCAAAATTCTTTATCTTCCCTCTAAACTTTTAAATTCCCACCAATTCAACCCCCTCTTCTTAGTGCTCAAGGGCCACACGTAGTATCGAAGCATGGTTCTCATTAAAACTCTTAATTGAATGAGCAAAGACACATGGCACAAGAAGGAATCCATACCTATCTCATACCATATTTGATAGATCTGACTATACACATTGAAAGTATAGGACATAGATATATATGAACAATGATATGGTGGACCTTTAGGATATTGTGGCAAAAGAATGGAAGCCTCCTACTAAGGTGGTTGATGGAAGTGACGAGTTAATCCCAAGGAAAGAATGGTTGAAAGCTCATAGAAGATCAAATGGAAGGAATAAAAGGGCAATGCCAATCCTTCTTAATTCATTGTCAAGGGAAGAAATAGGAAGAGTTTAACATTGCATCTTAGCCCATGGAATTCAGATAGCTTTAGAGAATTATCATGAAGGCACAACCTTGGTGAAATCCAACAGATTTGAGATGTATGTCATAGAATGGGAGTTATTCATGATGAAGGATAATGAAAGCATCATCGATATGACAAACAGACTCCTATCTATTGTCACAAACATGAAATTCAGAAGGATACTCACAATCATGAGGTAAAATCTAAAATATTTAAATCTTTACCTCTTAAGAAATTTGGTGCCAAGGTATGTAGTATTAAAGAGTCAAATCCATAAATTGGAAAAGTGCAAATAGATGTCCTCATAGGCAATCTTCTCGCTCATGAGCTAGCCTTGAAAAAGGATAAAGAGATGAAGAAGATGAGAAGGCTAGGGGATAAGAATAACACAACTCAAAAAAAGACTTTAGATCTCATATTATCTTCTAAAAACAAAGAAGTAGAGGCCATCTCAAGTGATGATGATAGTGAAAAACAAGAGGAGGAGCTAGCTATATTTTCTAGAAGAACCAAAGGGCTGATAAGAAGAAGAAAGGATGGAAGAAACTTCAAAAACACATCTTTTAACCTTAAAGAAAGGATAAGTGACGTAACATGCTATGAGTGTGGCAAACAAGGACACATCAAGTATGATTGCCCCAAGCTAAAAAAGAAGAAGAAAAGGGATAAAAAAAAGAAGAAGAAGTTCAAACCTACTTGGGATGACAACTATAGTGAGGAGGATGAAGATGAGAAAGTGGTAAATCTATGCTTCATGGCATAAGATGACTCTTTAATAGCATGGAACTCCTATAAAGCCTATCAAAAGGAAAGCTAGTGGAAGGTCTTCCCAAGCTAAAATTCTCAAAGGACAAGACATATGGACCATGCTAAATGGGAAACCAACATCTATCTTCATTCAAGGCAAAGAATGTTGTAAGTACATTTGAACTTCTTCATCTTATCTATATGAACTTGATTGGACCTACTAGGAGTGCTGGTTTAGGTAAAAAATATTATGCACTTGTCCTAATTGATGATTACTGTAGGTTTACTTAGGATCCTTTCTAGCTCATAAGCATGACACTTTCGATGGAAGTATTGCACAAAGAGTTCAAAATGAAAATGGTTACTTCATTCTTCTATAAGGAGTGACCATGGAAAGGAATTTCAAAATGAATCTTTTGAATCTTATTGTCTAGAAAATGGGATTTCTCATAATTTTTCAACTCCTATAACACCATAATAAAATGGTGTTATGGGGAGGAAAAATAGAACACTAGTAGAGATGGCTAGAACTATGCTTAATGAGTATTTTTTGCCTAATTACTTTTGGGCCAAAACCATCAATAGTTTTTGTTACATTGCTAATCGTGTTTTCAAAAGACTCATTCTTAATAAAACTTCTTATGAGCTTTTGAATGGTAGAAAGCCTAAGTTGTCATACCTAAGAGTTTTGGGGTGCAAGTGCTACATCTTAAATACCAAGGACAATCTTAGAAAATTTGATTCTAAGATAAATGAAGGTATTTTTCTAAGATATTCTACCTCTAGTAAAGCATATAGAGTTTTTAATAAAAGTACTATAGTTGTTGAGAAGTCAATGAACATTGTGTTTGATGAATCTAGTAAACTTGATCTCGAGAAAGGTTCTCTTGTTGATAATCTTGTAGATGGCTTTGAGAAAATAAAGTTAGAGTCAACTTTAAGAGAAATTATTATAAACCGTGATGAAGACAAGTCATCAAAAGAAGAAAAGGAATTTTAACCATAGCAAGTAGAAATTTCATATCAAAGATCTTCCCAAGGATTAGAGATTCTCCAAACATCACCCAAAGGATCTAATTATTGGTGATACATATAAGGGTGTAAGTATTAGATCTCAAATTAATGCTTTAGACAATAATCTTGTATTTTTTTTTCTCAATTTAAGCCAAAATCAATTGATAAGGCTTTTGATGATGAAAGTTAGGTGATTGTCATGTAAGAGGAACTCAACCAATTTGAGAGAAACAAAGTATGGAAACTTGTTCCTAGGCTTAAGGAACACCTTATTATAGGATGCAAGTAGGTGTTTAGGAATAAGTTAAATGAGCAAGGTTTCATTATTAGAAACAAGGCTAAATTAGTTATAATAGGGGTATAACTAAGAAAAAGACATTGATTATGATGAAACCTATGCCCCTGTAGCGAGATTAGAGGCTATAAGGATGTTCCTAGCTTATGCATGTCACATGAACTTTAAACTTTTTCAAATGGATGTTAAAAGTACATTTTTAAATGGTCTAATTAAAGAGGAAATTTATGTTAAACAACCTCATGGTTTTAAATCTCACATTTTTCCAAATCATGTTTATAAGTTAAATAAAGCCTTATATGGTTGGAAACAAGCTGTAAGAGTTTGGTATGAAAGACTTAGCTCATTTCTTTTACAAAATGATTTTGAGAAAGGGAAAGTTGATACTACTTTGTTTATTAAAAGGCACAATCAAAGCACACTCATTGTACAAATATATGTTGATGATATTATATTTGGTGTTACTAATAGATCTCTTTGTAAGGAGTTTGCCAAGTGTCTGACTAACGGATTTAAGATGAGCATGATGGGAGAGCTCAAGTTCTTTCTTGGCCTACAAATCAAGCAAACCAAAAAGGGCATATTCATCAACCAAGCTAAGTACACAAAGGATATACTCAAAAAATTTGGCATGGAAGGATGCAAAGTAGTAAAGGCACCAATGAGTGCTACCATCAAGCTAGACCAAGATGAATCGGGTAAGTTTGTTGATGAAAAGAGATATAAAGGTATGGTTGGTTTTCTACTCTATCCCACTACCTCTAGACTCGACATCATGTCTAGTGTATGCATGTGTGCTAGGTTTTAATCATGTCTTAAAGAATCCCATTTTAATGCAGTTAAAAGGATTATTAAGTATTTACATGGTACATTGCACTTAGGTTTATGGTATCCTAGGAATTCATCTTCTAGCCTTTTAGGATATTGGGATGCGGATTATGTCTGTTGCTTACTAGATAAAATAACACTTATGAAACTTGCCAATTTGTAGGAGAATGCTTAATTTCTTGGTTTAGTAAAAAGCAAGTTATAGTTGCCTCATCCACCACCGAAGCAAAATATGTGGCTGCTGGTTGTTGTTACACCAAAGTTCTTTAGATGAAACAACAATTAAAGGATTATGGAAAAATTGTTAATCACATTCCCGTCAAATGTGACAATAAAAGTATAATAAATCTTTCAAGGATTCCCATCCAATACTCAAAGAGTAAACACATTGATATTAGGCATCACTTTCTTAAAGATCATATCCAAAATGGTGATATGGTGTTGGGGTTTATTGACATTAGTCATCAACTTATGGGTATTTTCACTAAACCCCTCAATGAAGAAAGGATGAACTTTATTAAGAGGGAGCTAGGAATGCTTGATGGAAGCTCCTAAGAGTGAAAAACAAATCTTATAGGATGTTCTTTATTTATTTTGTTGTTTTAAGTAAATGGATGTTGTATTTGATAGATGTGCACTTTACTACTTTAGACGTCTCAATTCCTTATGCAAATGTGCTTCTTTATGCCAATTTGCATGAATTAATCATCAATACATTAAGTGGATCATAATTAGAATGACAATTCTTATCTTCTCCTCATTTCTCATTTTGCCTCGTAATTCATGCTTGCAACTTTCCTTTCACGATTGCAATTTACAGGCACTTATTCCTATTGCATGTCAAATTTGCAGTTGTGATCTCAATTCTCCACTGTGTATTTTTTCAAAATTCAAAAGTTTTAACTATTAACTCCTTTGATTTTCGAGGAATTCTTATCTGTTACTCATATTTTTTATAATTAGCTGTCGTGACCAGGGGTTCACGATCGTGAATTAAAGTAACAACTAAGCTTTAATTGATTTGACTGTCAACTGATGGCACCCCTAATTTATTTCAAATTTGACATTTTTTCCTCAGTTTTTTTTCCTATTTAAATCCATCTAATAATCATGCATTTCATTTTTAAACCTTCTCTTCATATGTCTTCTTTTTCTTGTCTTAAACCTAATACCATCTTCAAACTTCTCTAATGGCATAAAAAAAAAGCTCTTTAAAGCAGAAAAAGGAAAGGGAAAGCCCAACCCTTTGGTTCTCCTACCTTTCACTTAATGAAAGAGATCACCAAGGAAGAGAAAAACTGTTACAAAACCAACTCTACTAAAATCATCCAACCCAATAAAATTCCCTCAACTTTTTTCCTTGAATCCTTAGGAATCAAGGATGAAATTCATGCTTTCTTATCCAACTGGAGCTACAATGAGTTTATCTTTTGAGATGAACCCATATATGAAGAAATTGTTACGGAGCTCATGTACATGGTCACATTGAGTAGAAGAGCCGAATCCAAAGCAAGTCAGTATGGGTTAATCTTTTAGGCTTTCGAGGACCCTTTCTTTATAACCTTTGAACAACTCTCTAACCTTTTCAACCTTCAAGTGAGAGATGATATCTCATTCATCATCTCTGTACTTGATATCTTTTACTTTGAATTTTGGTCCAAAATCTTCACTGAAAGAAAACATGATCCAAAAACTTATTTGGCTAAGTATATCCAGACCCTTCTAAATTGGCTCCTTCATTGTATCATCACCTTTTCTATAAATGCCAGAGGTGATGGGAATGAAAAAGTCTCTCAAAAGGACCTAACCTTTATATTTTGCTTCACTAAAAACAAACCCACCCAAACTTGCTGATATCTTATGGATTAATTAATTAACATGAGTACTAAGCTCAAGAGCTAATTCCTTCTACCCTTTCATGCATAATAATCTATAGGAATGTGGGGGCATTGAATGAGGAAAATGAAAAATTTCTTATAAAGAAATACTTGCCATCCCACAATATCCTTGACTTGCCTCATCAATGCAAAGGCTATACACCCAAATTCTTATACTTATACCTTGGGTTCTTTGGGGCTAAAAAGCTTGAAACCTTTCAAGCCTCAAAGAGGAAGAGGGTTGTGATAAAGGAGGGTACCCAAACAATTCCATCTCCTAAGACTAAACCTAAAACCAAATCCTCTGCCATCTCTCTCTCCTTAATAAATAAGAAATTGGACAAAGTCATGAGGATGATAAAGAGGAGATTTCTTATACCTTCCTAGCTCTACAGTGAGTTGGTGGATCTCCAAGAGAAAGTGGGTGCTATTGCTTGCCACCTTCTTGATTTTAAAGATTGGGAGGACACTTTGAAAGAAGAAGAAGATCAAGAGGTGGAAGAAGCGGATGAAGACAAGGACGAGGTGCAAATGAAGAAATTGCTGATTTTGGAGATGATGATAACTCTCCAATCTTTTGGTGTTCTTTTTTAGGCTTGTAGTCTTTTTTTTCTTTTATTCACTTTATTTATTTTGTAGCCTAAGTTTATGATCTAACATCTTTATGTTTCTATTCATCTACATAAATAAAATTGCTAGCAATTTATGCTTTATATGTTTGTTTATGTTGTGTGATTGCTCTTCTATTTACTATCCCAATTCCTATTTGAATCATGTCACCTATGCACTTTTACTCACCTTTAACTTTTATTCTCTTTTAATCTTGCCAAAAGGGGAAATAAATAGTGAAAGAAATTGCATGACATGTAATCAAAGGGAAGTATAAATTAAAGGGGAGCAATCTAATCTAAAATCTAAATCCTTGCTAAACTTAGTCTCTTAATAAGTATTATGTTAAAAAATGCTGACCATCTCAACTTCACACTTATACAATTCATTACTTTTAGTAATATCAATCTATGTTATCAAAATAAAAAAAGGGAGATTGTTGGACTAGATTGGTCAAACTTAAGTCAAAGGTCTCTTTTGATCTTGACAATGAAGATTGATAGGTTTTAACATCTTGTTTAAGTACTATTTTTGCAGTTTTTAAGATAGGTTTGCATTAGAAGTAGGATGAAAGTCTAAATCTCAAACATTGACTAAGGCATACCAATTCGCGGTCAAGAACCTTAAAATCGCCATCGCGACCTTGTAATAAGGATGTATGAACTTGAACCATATGAATTCACCCAACAAATTGCAGTTGCAGTTTTGCCAAGGAAGGCATGGTTGTCATTCAGTTTAATTCATGGCGACGTTCGCATTCTTAATCACGACTGCGATTTTTATAGTTGTATAGAGGGAACTAAGTCCACATCCAAAACTTGCCAAATGTCCAAGATAATCGTTAACATATCAAAATTACGAGGATGAAAAAGCTATTGAGACCACGACCTATAAAAGCATTTTCTCCTTACCATACAAAAGGATTTGCAGTCACTGTCACATCTAAGAAGAACTTTAATCGCGACCGTGACTTTTGGTTGGTTGGATAAACACAATAGTTATTTTTCTTGGAAAATCAATAGCAACATGCCACGTGGACTAGTTGTTAGATAAAAATGGGGTTCTCCACTGTGATTTCAGTCTTTCTAGTGCAAAATGAAAATTTGCATCCATGAAATGCCAGTCACCACCGTGAAACTAGTCCGATAGGCATTTAACACAAAATTTGCCTAGCTTACCTTAAAGATTTAGGCATAGTTTCTTAGTAACGTCTCTTTGGCAGTTATTGCCTATAAATTCTACACCAAATAGACATGAATGTAAGAGAATACCATTGATTATAGCTAAACTCTTGCAATCTTAGTTCTCAACCTTTTATTCTTTCTATGTGAGTTAATATTGTTGGGTGTAAATTGTTGGGTGTAACCATTAAACACCATTGTGATTGGGTTTAAGAGTTAGCCTAGTTGTCAAAACTCTTGTATTAGGTTAAGTGTGAGCCTTTGACAAAACACTTGAGTTAGGTTTTTGTGTGAGCCCTTAAAACACATTGTACAAGTTTGATGTGAGCTTGGAAGCACCATATTGAGTTAGTAAAACACCTAATTATAAAGAATTGCAGAGCGGATGTAGGGTTCATTAACACTTGAACCACTATAAAAATATTGTGTGTTCATTCCTTCTCCTTCTCCTTTAATCTCTAAAATTCTTTATCTTCCCTCTAAATTTTTAAATTCCCTTCAATTCAACCCACTTTCTTGGTGCTCAAGGGCCAACAAACTATAATTCCAATGCCTTTTGTGCTTTCCATCAGGGTGCGGGTCATCACACAAATTAGTGCCAAAGGCTTTATGATGAAATCTAGGGCTTTATTGATTCAGGGGTGATACCCAACCTCATAGCACTTGATGGATACCCGAATCAAGATCATAAGCAAGAGTTCATTCCTTTAAGCCAACTTTCAAATGATGCTATTGAGGATTTTAAGGAGGAAATACTATTACTACTTCCTGTGCATCATGTATTAAAACTCTCAAAGGATGAAGATATGGCCCTGACCATTTAGGAGTTACTAAAAGAAGACTTTAGTTTAAAAGGTCTAATCGACATGTGGGAGGGAATGAAACCTAAGAATAACTCACGACTTGGTCAACCTTTGTCTTAAGCATGGGAAAAGTCAAAGGATGTAGAGTTTTCACTACATGAGGAGCATAAACCACTCCAGCATTCCTCACCTTAACTTAAGGATGTAGTCCACACCAGACCACGAGACATTACATCAGTCAGTGTTGGTGCTTAAAGAACATTATATCTTATTTTAGAATGGAAAACTCCTAAAACCAGAAAAGGAACCATGGTAACTTCATAGAAGGCATAGTTTGAAGTTTCATTTTACATTCTTAGTTCAACTTGTCTTATAGTATCTATAGACATCTACATCATTTAGTTATTCTAATGAATGATGATGCTTTTAATTTCACATTTTTGCTTGTTTAATCCAAATGTGGTTATTGATATATTTGGTGGCATAATGAAATGCTTAATATGAGAGAGAATAAAAAGTAAAAATAAAGGAAAAGAAAATTTAAACAACATAAGGGGTGGGTATTTATAATAAAAAAAAGAAAATGATGCAAGAACCATCTCCTTAACATTTTGTGTTACCTCTTAGGAAATAAGGAAAAACTCGAGAGAGAGGAGGAAATGAATGGATAAAAAAAAAGAAAAGAAGAATAAAGAAAAGAAGAAGAAGAAGGGAAAGAGTTAATAGAAGATTTGAGGAAGAAACATGAAAAACTATAATAAAGAATGGAATCTAGGGAACAAATGTAAGCAAAAAAAGTGTGAGATAAAAGAGTTAAGATCGAAGAGTGATAGGAAACATGGCATGAAAAATCACGATAAGGCCTAAGTCTTCCTTGGTACAAAAGGAGAAGAAGTGAAGAGGAAAAAATGAGATATGTAAAGGGGAAAAATGAGAAGAGAGATGTGTGGGGAAGCGTAGATATTAAAAGGATGACACATACAAGTATGAAAGTAAGGGAAAGGTTCAACAATAATGTACATGAGAAATAAAATGGAGTTCCCCTAACTTAATGACCCATCTGGTAATTTTATGAAGAGACCAAATGGCAAGAGAAGGAAAAACATATGTGATAGAAAAATGCTAGAGAATCTTAAGTGCCTTACAAAACGATACCATGAGAAGACTCCAGTGAAAATTACCTAAGGGATAATCAAATAATCTTGAAGGAGAGAAAAACATTTTAAAAGAAAGGTGGATAGGTAATAACCTGTTAAACCACTTATTATGTGGAAAAAAACAATAACAAAGAAAAGAAGAAAAAAAATCCCATTAGGTGGAAAACCTGAAAAGGCCATCTAGGCAAAAGTTAGGGAAAAGTAAAAAGAGAGTTGAAAAATATTTGGTTAGAAAACCTACAAGGGCTAGCTAATAACAAACATCATATTTTGCTACCAGATGTGTCATACTATATTTGGTTTAAATGAACGAAGGCATTGAATTATGGTGTCAGCATACATGAGAATGATCAGGCTACCCTTCTAAAAAAAAAGAGAAAAAAAAGTGAAAAAACTTGCTAAGTCGAAAACTTGAAAAGGTGACTTAGACAAAAATTAGAGCAAAAGAAAAAAAAAAAGAAGAAGCATAAAAGAAGAAGAGGGGAAAAAAAAAAAAGAAAGCTAGTTAGGTTGAAAACCTGTAAAGGCGACTTAGGCAAAAGTTAAAGTAACTCACTAAGCTGAAAACCTAAAAGGCGATTTAGGTAAAAGTTACGACATAAAAATAAAAATATATAGAAAAAATGAAGAGGGGAAGTAGATTGCTACCATTGAGCTTTTGCAATACATTTAGAAACCTAAAGATCTATGCTTATACATGTATTGAAGTATTTCTCTGGGTCTAGTAGGTGCCAAACACTAAAGAGCTCAAAGTTGCATGGCTTAGAATTCGAAGGTGAAGGTGCTAGCTTTGATAAACTGCTAATCATACTAAGGCTTTGTCATGTGTTTCATTTAACTTTCAAGTTTCAGGGTTTCTGACATCTTTAGTTGGTCGAGTTATGTAATACCCTTGAGTAGCTCTGTTTTGTTTATATGTTCTATGCATTTTGCATTGCACCATCATTTAAGCATCAAGCATTATATGCTATGTGAAGGTATATACCTAATTTTCTTTTAGTGATTATTCCTTTTAGATAGTCTATGAAGTAAGGAAACGTGCACAATAGGGGATCATTAGCTCCCGAAAGCAAGAAGAGAGGACACAAATTATGCTTATGATGTAATTCAGCCCAAAACTCCCCAAATCGATGAAGTTGAATTCTCACTTATCGAGGTAATTATATAATAAAGTCTTATATTAAAATTGACATAGTCCATTTCATTCCTTTTTCAGGATGCTACCATGAAAGTCGAGAAGTCTTTAATAAAATCACTAAAGATAATAAATAAGATCAACAGTTGTAGAAAAAGCCACTACCATCATGATTAAGGCATTGAGAATCAAAAGGATATGCTTTTAAGGAATTTTAAGCATAAGCCATTACCAATTTTTAAGATATGTATAAGCTCTTAAATTCATAAGACTCTACAGCTTCCTACATAAATAGTCTATGCAACTCTGTCTATGAGCTCCTTCACTACTATAGTATGTGAGACTATGAGAAATAAGTATGATGCTAAAAGCATGAAAGAAGGTACTTACATAAACAACATAGGTCTCTTGAGGAATCCTAACAAAGGGATCCTTCATAGCATTAAGGTTGCATTCCAATTGCTCGGTTATGTTATGGAGAACTAGCACACAAAATATCAGAGTTTGTACAAGTGGTAGCACCTTCTAATTAAGGAAGAGTTTCTATATTTGACAGTCTTATAGTAAAGGACACTAGATGGGTGGTGCTAATGTCAGACTAAGCTATATGGTTTACCTAGATAGACCATGAGTAAGGCTGGTGAGAAAGTTTGAAATGTCTCAAAGAATGATGCCTAGTAAAAGTCTAATGATAGGTGAAAGATAAAACTGTAAAGTTATTCCCTCTGTGGCCTGAGTGCTAGAAGGCCCGCCTCTTATTCCCTTGTCAAAAAAGCTATTATTCCATGAACCCCACTTATGTGCTTTGGCAATATAAGACTGTGGCCCAAAGAAGAAGTAAGCTTAACACCCTTTAGATCTCTATCTTAGTGCATTGGTGTTGATGGATCCTTCAATAGTCCATGGCTAGATGATCCTCCTTGCCACTTGGAGATGCTTTCATGCCTATTTGGACCCATAAAAAGTTCAACTGTGGCCTAATGCTCATTAAAAGCAAACATGCAACCGATTCATGCATCATAATCACCTTATTTCCCACTTATAAAGGAAGTAAATAAGCAAGGAAACTCGGGTATGTGCTTATGAATAATTGTTATTGAACTAATACGTGATTTGTTTCTTTTTAGGCCTTTTGTCATATCAAGAGCCAAGGTCTCCAATCTTGTCCAGTAAAGATGCAAATTATGAGTTTTAACTCCTTTAAATGTCTACCTCAAGTATAAAGTACGAAAGCGCAAATCGCATTAGAGGCTACAATGATAAGGCTAAACAATAAGTCATGTTCATATGACCATATTGAGAAGAGGGAGGAAGAAAAGCTAAAAGGAAGGCAATATATGTAGAATGATATAGTGAGGGTTATGTCATGCCACTATGATCCCTAAGTAAATACTAATAACTATTACTCCATGCATAGTCAGATCCATCTAATAGTGTAAGAGAAGTGACACTATCCTAATTAAACTTAGATATGACAACCAAGTTCCCCTAAGATGGTAAGAGGAGCATAAACATAAGTGTTCAAAGCATAAAAAAAATAAGTATGTTGCCAAGTAGATAGATTACATTATTTTCTAAGCTTGTCATATAATAAAGTTAAGACAGGAAAAAAGGTGATCAAGATTTTATGCGATAAAGCTATAAGAATAAAGTAGAGAGAAACGACTCAAACCTTGTGAGAGACAAAACCACGAAGGGAGGACTATGACAATAGCAAAGATAGGGACAAGATAAGATGTTATAGTAAACATAAAGAGAGATAGGCCACATGCAAAGCCTTTTGAGGGATACATATTAACTAAGAAGATAAAAGACCCCACATGGATAAACACCTGACTAGGGAAGGAGACTTCAAAAAAAGAATAATGATCTACATAAATAGAAAGACCTTTAGCCTCAGCCTAGTGCACATTTGGAACTTTGAAGTGCAACCTGATGCACCTCCTAATTCAACTACAAACACTCAAGAAGGAAAGGAAGCCAATCAATTATAAAATTTGGTGAAATACTTAATGTTTTCAGTTATGGAGGAAAACCAAACTCAAGAAAGATAGGACAACTTTAAAAAAGATCATCAGTAAGAACTTTAATAAGTAGGCATGGGCAGTCCCCTCAGGGTCGATAAAGAGGAAGGACATTAGACAATTAATATCTCTATGAAGGTGATTAGCCAATAAGAGATACTAGTCGTATAATGGGGCTGACAAGTGAGAATGTTTTAACAATAGGCTAGAAGAGTCAAATGTCACATCAAAAGCCACAAAAGACTTGTCAATGATGACAATTGCTAAAACATTACATGATCTTTAAGTGGATGGCTGAGAAATCTAGAATGGAATTAACAAAGCCTAGCATGAACAAGACCAAAAAATGGCAATTTAGGCACTGCAATGGGTTGAAATGGAAACTTGCACTGCAAAAGATAGTAAAACAAAGTAATAGACCATAAGAAGGATGACAATCCAAACTCCCAATGGAATAATTGTAAGAAATTCAATGAGGAAGGAAGCCAAAATAAGAAGAGATGAAGAGAAAAACTTCATTTAGGAGACATGTCAACATCAAGTAAGGAAAAATGGGAGCTCACACTAAATGCAGAAGCTAAAAAGACCAATGAGTTTGCCAAGTAGAAGTTCTAATGATTTAATAAAACTACTAAGGATGGGTAACTTCAAACATGATATCCTTTCCTATATCCTTTTATCATTTATAAATCACTTGAATTGCTTGTTTACTTTATTTTGATCCCTTATCATTATTACATTATTTTCCAAGCTCAAGTAAAATGAAAATGAAATTAAGAAGGGAGAAGGTACATTTCTAGTCTAGTAAGGCCAAAATAAGGATAAAATCATAAGGAATTAAAATAACCCCACAAAAATGAAGCAAGAAAGAAAGATGAAGCAAGAATGATGTAAACATTGAGGAATTGCTTACTTACAAACTTGAAAGGCTTTTAACTAATTTTCACATGCTTGAGCTTTCGAAGTTCATAGGAACCCAGAATGAAAAAAACCATGTTCGCTATTATGTGATAGTCATGAAGGCATTCAAGGTCTCGATAGAAACTATGTTAGAGTTCTTTGAATTGTCATTAGAAGGGTCAAATACTATGGGGAGAAAGCAAGTCAGTATGATTGTAAAAGGGGCTTGGCCTAGTATTGGCACCATAATTAAAGGAATGTTGGTTAAGAACTTTAAGAACCTTTGAGAGGTTTGTAGGCCAAAGTGTTGTAATTTGAATCTAGACAATGATATAGGGAAAGAAAAAGCACTCAATCTTAGCTTTAGGCTGAAGGGAACAAGACATCAGATCTCAACGTAGTATGGATACCAAGATAGTTCATGGATTTAGGGAGGTCCTGGTCCAAGGATTTGAGATGTTACAGAAGAAAAGGGTCCCTAGCATTGAGACTACCTCCTAATCTACTACACAATGGGTATGATTCCAATGCCCATTGCGCTTTTCATCAAGGAGCAAATCATAACACTAATGATTGCTATAGAATGAGATATGAAATTTAGGATCTCATCAATGACATGATGATTGTTCCACCAAATTTTAGAAGGCTCAACATTCGAGGGAACCCTTTCCTAAACTATCATAGTGTTCCACCCCCAAATCATGAGACATTTATGATAAATTTCATAATTCTTAAGGAAGTTATTATTACTACCATTAAAGAGGTCTTAAAGGAGTCTATGGTCATTTGCACTATTAATCTTATGAAAAGCTTGAATGAGGAGACAAAAGAGGTGTAAAGGAAGAGAATGATTCAGTTATGTGAGAAGGGTGATGAAGAGAAAGAAACTGGATGAGTGAGCCATGTAACTCAAAATGGGAGGTACTATGTTGACAAGGAGACCCCTAAAGAGTTGAGAGTTCAAAAGAAGATAGATGAACTCATTGTTAAGGAGAAAGAGGATGAAAGTCCTATTATGAAACATTTGAAGAAGCTACCAACCTAGATCAATAGATGGGAGTTGCGTATTATCTCTCAGGAATACAAGAAGGCCATGGTTAAGGCTCTGTCCAACACAGTAATTTTTAGTGAAGCCACTCTGAAGGATGTGGTTGCATTAGCGACTCATAATGGCAAAATCATTTTATCAAATGAGGATTTGTCATTAGAAGAAACAAATCATAATCTAGCCCTATTCATTCCAGCTAAGGTAAAGGGAAGACATACACAATATATGATGGTTAATGATGGTTCTAGGATTAACATATGCCTATCAAAGTTGTTACTTTAGTTTGGATTATCTGAGAAATATTTGGAAGCTTCTGATAGTGTAAATTGAGCCTATGATGATAGTAGGAGGTTAGCTTCGAGTGTGTTCAAAACTCTTGTTCAAATCGGGCATAGTGAAGACAGTGGTGGAATTTACAGTCTTGGATATCCTAATCACCTTCTTGCTTTTATTAGGAAGACCATGGTATTATCCACTTGGTGGTGTGCCTTCCACTATTAACCAAAAGTTAAGATTCACAAAGGAAAGATTATAACCATTTATGGAAATGTTCGGGAAATTGTATTAGTTTTAAGTATGAGAACCTTATACAAAAATAGTGTTAGAATAAGGACATTAGAAGAACAGGTAAGCAACTCGAGGAATAAGTTCAAGTCTAGACCAAGACCCTAATGAATGACCAAGAAATGTAAAGCCTGTAAAGCACCATCAAGCTTGACGATCTTGTATCTTTTTAGTATCCTTAAAACACATAAGTAACTTATTCATTTTGATTTGATTATTTACCATTGTAGCATTATTTTCCAAACCTATGTGAAAGGAGGAACCTAAAAAAAAAAGTAAAAAATGAAACCAAAAGGAAAGCTTAAGTTAAATTCAAAGAATCGAAGAGGGAGAAAGCAAGAAAAGTTAGAAGGCAAAATAAGAGAAAAGTCAAAGAAAGCAAAATAAGAGAGCAAAATTAAAGAGTTAAGATAAAGAGAGAAAGTTAGAGAGTGAGAAAAGAAAGTGAGGAAAGCTAAGAGATATCAAAAGAATGATGCCAAAGCATAAATGGAGAGAACTAAGAACAATGCCAAAAAGCAAAATGAAGAGAACGAGAGATGATAGAGGACAAAACAAAAAAAAAGACCCAAAGAGAAATGCCGAAGGGTAAAAATGGCCATGCTTAGGCATAAGCCTATGAATAGAGAAAGATATTTAACCTTGGTACTTGCTAGAGGTTGCTAAGGATATCAACTCTAGTACTTACTAGAAGGCTATAAAAGGATATTTAACCTTGTGCTTATTAGAGGGCTATTAAGAAGCTTAATACTTACTAGAGGGCTGTTAAGGAGATCAACTCTAATACTTGCTATAGGGTTACTATAAAACAAAATTTAATCTTGGTACTAGCCAGAGGGCTGCCAAGAAGCTTGGTATTTGCTTGAGGGCTACTAAGAAGAAACCCCAATACTTGCTCGAAGGCTACTAGAAGAAGATGTTTAACCTTGGTACTTGCTAGAGGGCTGCCAAAAAGCTTAGTACTTGCTCAAGGGTTGCTAAGAAGAAACCATAGTACTTACTTGAGGGCTGATGGAAGAAGATGTTTAATCTTGGTACTTGCTAGAGGGCTATCGGGAACCTTAGTAGTTACTCGAGGGCTGTTAAGAAGAAACCTTAGTACTTGCTTGAGGGCTGCTGGAAGAAGATGTTTAATCTTGGTACTTACTAGAGGGATGTTAGGAAGCTTAGTACTTGCTTAAGGGCTGCTAAGAAGAAACCCCAATACCTTCTTGAGGGCTGTTGGAAGAAGATGTTTAACCTTGGTACTTGTTAGAGGGCTGTTAGAAAGCTTGGTACTTATTAGAGGGTTGTCGAGAATCTTAGGACTTGCTTGAGGAGTTGTTAAAGAAATTGTGTCCTTTATTTGGTAGTTAAAGTTTTCAACTAAAGCTTTGTTGCATCTTGTCTAATAGTTATTTCTCAAATGTTATTTTCCAAGCCCCACAAAGTAGGGGGCAAACTATGAGCATTAGATTTTGAATCTTAGGATGCAAGTCTAATGATGAAAAACACTAAAGCAAATCCCAAAAATGTAAAAGGAATCACACAATGTAAAGGAAAAAAGACGTTAGGAAGCCCTAGAGAAGTCTAAAGACTAAGCCTAAGCCCAAGGTAAAAGACCAAGCCCAAACCAAGTTTAGGGTTGCCAGCCAAGTTTGGTGGGTTATACAACCCATCAAACAGGGCTGTACAACTCTCAATGCAAGCCTGTATAGCCTTCTCCAAAGTTATACAACCTTTCAAAACCCTTAGTTTAGAGAAACTTTTGAAATTGGTCCCCCCTTAAACCCTAAAGTTGTACAACCCTGATACATAGATGTATAACCTATTCTTAGCTTTACAACCACATGCAAATGCTAATTCTAGTACAACACTCTCTTTCTCTACAATTGGATATGAACATGCTACATCTAGAACCATTTTTTGCTTTAGTGTACCCTCTCCCTATATAAATACCTCTCATTTTGAAGAAGGAGAAAACGCTTGAAAATCCTAAGGTTACTTTGCTAGAATTACTCATGAAACACAAAAAACCTAAACACCCCAATTGATTCTAAGGTAAACCTAGGTCTTTACTCTTCACTTTTGTGCATTCCCTAAGCATTTTTGAAGGATATTGAATGCCTTGTGAGCCTTTGAGGGCACAAAAACATATAAAGGCATCTAAGATCCCCATTTCCCCTTTTCTTGTTCCCCTTCTTTTTTCTTTTTTTATTTTTAAAAACCCAGGATTTATGGGTTGTACAACCTTTGTATAGGCTGTACAACTAACCATTCTGGGTTGTACAACCTCAATAATGGGCTATACAACCCTAGTTTCTTAAGCACCATCTTATACAACCACTTTTCTTCTCATTCAAATTTTTGTTACCCAAGGTTGTCTTTTATGTTTCTTCATCACTCCAGTGGTAGAATAGGGCAAGCTTACATAGCTAAAGACCCCTTATTCATTTTAAAAATGGAGTTTAATAGGTTGTGTAAGGGTTTTCATGGCTCTTGCTATCTTAATGTTCATGTTCTATAATGTAGAATCAATGATGATTTCAGTTTTGTTATTAGTCATTTTAGAGCAATGACTAAGTGAGGAACTTGTGATTCCAATAACCTTAAGAGCCTTTTTTTATGGTTTTTCTTATATCAAGATGCATGTTAATAATATTTTATTATGTGATTCCCTTTTTGATTTGCATTCTAGCCCTCATTTATGGTTAGTAGTGTTATGGATGCCATGCTCTTTTAGAGCTACATAGGGTGAGGATTCATCAATCCTAGGATCCCTCTTGTGGTAAGTTTTGCCTTAGACCACTCTATATCCTCGAAATGCTTTGCATTGTATGTTCTCTTCTTTTTATGTTCATGATTTATGTATTTATATTTTATTTGCTTATTAGATGGTTTTATGGAAATGTAGTATTATGGACTTAGATACATATCTAGGCACCTTTTGCATGGGGGAGATGGTAGTATGTGTTGTATTCATCTCTTGTGTTTTAAGTTCATTTGATTTGTTTATACTTGTTTCATGTACTAACTTGTTTTCTTTCCATTGACCTATGTTTTATGGACTAAAGTGTGTTCATTTTTATAGGTTAAGAAAGCTAATTAATTCATGCTTTTGTATCTATTTAAGTTCATTGCATGATAATCCCACCATTTGGATATGTATCCCTCACCCTTACCTCGTATATATTATTTATTTTTTATATTCTGCATATCAGTCATTTATTGCATAATTGATCGCTATGGTTAATGGTTTGTTTATATGGATGTGCCTAGATGGATAAATGAGAAATTGATTAATAAAGGCAAAGTATAAAAATGAACATTTGATTGCCCGAAGGTTGGATCCCTATATCCAGGCAACTTAGGGGTACCTAAACTCTTCCTACGTCGTACCCAACTCTTGGACCTGATCTTTAATGAGGTGAAAATGAATTAGGCCTTCTAAATGACTCAGTCAGGCTCATAATTTATCCTTGCTTGGATTCTTATCCTAATCAAAGTTTGGTGGCGACTTCATGTTTCACTTCGGGATGCTACTAATGTATTATCCCACTTTGGTCCTCTATTGACCATTATTTTGTACAATGGGTTTTATCTGCATGAGGCCTCAAAGATCCCTTATTGATCAAAGTCACGTGCCATTATTAGGGGTTATTACCAATGTATGATCCCTCAATGATCGATAAAAGGTGTGTGTCATAAGGAAGATTGCACTCGTTCGAGCGTAAAATTGCAAAATTCGAGGGGCTCACATAACTCTCCTTCATTTTCTCGATTTTAGGTTCTAGTCATGCACCTAAAGTAAAGAAATAGAAAACACAAGTTTAAATAAAAAAAAATAAAACTTTAGATTAATAAAGAAATTATAACTTAGTATTAAAGTTGTCAATCTCTAACAACGATGCTGAAAACTTGATGGCAAGTTAGTGCTACATAAATAACCCATTGAGCTGTAGGTGCATAGATCGTTAAGTAATAAAGGTTACAAGAGTGTGAATATTGCTTTCATGAGGATTAAGTTTAAGTACTAAGTATTTTGTATTTTAAATTATCCAGAGAAACATAACAAATGAATAATTGTAATTGGAAGTAATAAGGTAAACTAATTAATGATGTAATAATGTGGAAACAATTAATGGATAGAGGTGGTTGGGAATTCAACTTCATTTATCAACTTCTAATGGATTCATAATTCTCAACCAATTGGTTCATTCCTCTAGTGTTACTATCAAGTCACTAAGGTGATTAGTTAATCTCTCTTAAGTATTAATTAACATATAAAAGCATGTTAATTGCCTTTTATGCAAGACTTTAATGATAACAATGTTCTACTAAGGTTTCTCAACACATAATAAACTAAGGGAATTATTAAAGATCCATTCTATGGAAAGTATTCCTTGATAAACATATTTAATGGCTAGTTAATCAATAATAATAACACTAATAATTGCTAACATAAAAAATGAATGAAAAACTAAAAGGAATTAAATTAAGAAATCTAATAGTTGTCACATAAGATCCATTTGCAACCCTAACCTTTAGGGTTTTAGTTCATGCTAGAGAAAAGAGAATAAGAGAAAATAATCAAATTAATTGCCTTGATTGGATGTATTTCTTCCTCAAAGTTTTTAGCCCTTTTCACCTTGTATTGTTGCTCTCTTTAGATTATGCTCTTTCTCTATCTTTGGGTATCTCTATATGCCGTAATTGTTCATGATTTGCCTCCTTAAATGATGCCCAAAGGTGTCTTTAAAGTAAGAAATCTCAAGGATCTCAAAAGGAAATATTGGAAGAGAATAAAAAAAGAACTCATTTTTGAGTTTTGGAAGAGCATGGCTATACGAGTATGTGATTGGTTCATAGTAAAGGAAACATGACAATACGTTAAGGCCATGTCATGGTGTAAAATCTCTATCCTTTTAGCACAAGGTCATGTCTTAATGTGGCCCTTTTTGCCTATTTTCTTTGAAGGAAGGCATCGTTATGTCTTAGGATGCATGGTCTTACATTAACTCGATTCTTCTTAATGTCTCTTAGAGCATGGACATGTGCATGGGTTTGTCCCTTTTCATTTTGTTCATTGATTTTCTTTCTTTCATACTTGTACCTATAAACACAAGATGTCATTCACGAGGTTTAATAATAGGCAAAATTGAATCCTTAATTTCATGAATGTAAAGGGTATTAACCTATCAAATTTGTGAATTATGATGTTAAACATGTGCACATCCATGGCTCATAGGAGCAATATAACACTAATGGGATCATAAATATGCATGATTATGCATCAATTTGCATGGGCATGCATCACTATTAATGGAGGAATTGACTATCTCTAATTACTTCTTTTTTAAATCCTATAATGTTCCCAATTCATGCTATGATCATGAACACTATAAAAAGAGGCTAGGGTATCTAAATTTCATTGTTAAAAGAGAGCTAAAATCAATTAAAAAGAGAGACAAGCAATTAAACAAGAAGGCTAAGAGTAAAAGGAGATTAAGGGCGCAATCAAGCTTAGAGCCTTTGAAGATTGAAGATCATGTCTTCCACATCAAATAATTTGATTGTTTTCCATTCCGTTATGAACTAAATCTTTCTTAGCTAGGTATAGATGGATCTTGTTTAACTTAACTATGGTTTTCTAACCTAAGTCTTGTTAGCTTTATTCATTAATTATGTTAGCAATTTTTGTGAACTTATTTATTGATTAACTAGTCGTTCATGAATCGACTATCGAGATTGGCCAATAAAAAAAATTTGACTATTGAGAGATGTTTTGCATGAAATAGATCTTCAATAATTTCATTAATCTATTTTGTATTGAGAGACTTTAACAAATAATTGCTATCATTAGGGTCTTGCTATGTTTAATAATTACATGTTTAACTATTATATTGAGAGACTTTTAGTTAAACATGTTGTTGTATGTTAATTGATTCTTGAGAGAGATTAATTAGCAACTTTAGTCACCTTATAGTAACTCTTGGTGAGTAAACTAATTAGATTTAGATTACAAACCATAATAAGTTAATAAGTGAAGTTGTTGCTTTCTTATCTCGATTGTCTTTTTACAAGTGGCTTTCTGATAGTCATAGTTAGGTATAATCTTTCTTAATGTTTAGCTTAAACATCATTTAACTTAGGTTATTAGATAATTCATCATTAGAAAAAGCTTAGTTCTTATTATGCTATCCTCATGGAAACGATATCCATACTTTGAGTACACTTTATTCCTTGTCAACTAGTATACATGAAGAATTTAGAGCATACTCACTTGAGGAGATATGAAATAAGTTTTTTGTACTATTATTAGGGATCAATGGCATTAACATTAAGCAATTTATTTCAGTATTAATCTATAACTTTCTTTTTTTTTTTTTTGGTTTAAGTTGTGTCTCTTATCCTTTGTTTCAAGTACATGATTAGAACTCAAAATCAAGAGAATAATAGAGCTCACTCCATTAGACCAGAGATAGAATGTACCTTGAATCAAAGCAGAGGAGAAAACCAAAGAATTTGAAAGATGAAAAATCTAGAAAATAGACATGTGAGAATTGGATTTTGAGCCTTAGAATGCAAGTTTAATGATGAGGAACAATAATAATTAACCCTAAAGAATGTGGGGAAAACATTGTAAAAAAACAACATTTAAAAGAAACCTTGAATCAAGCCTAAATCAAATCCAACCTTTAAACCAAATAAAACCTCAACCATGAAGAGAGAGACATTAGTTGGTTTTATAACCAAGTCCCAAACCCTAATAGAGGGAAGGTTTTAAAATAGTAATTGGTTGTACAACCAACTTTCAATCTGTACAACAAACTCCTTAGCTATATAAAGAACTTAGAATCCCTATACTTTAGAATATTCTTTGATCTTATTTGTTAGAGGTTAATGATAAAGTGTAATTGGATCCATTGGGCTCAGGTGCACTCTACTCACCTCTATAAATATCTCTCCTATTGAGAGGGAGAAAGAGGCTAATTTTCCCTAACTAAAATTTGGTAAGATCACATCTCAACCATTAAAAAACCTCACCAAACACAAAAATTATGAACCCTAAACCCAAAAAACAAAGATTCAAGGTGAAAAAAAAAACTCATTTACATTGTTTCCCTTGCAGATTGGAGGATATTTTACTATTCAAAAAGAACATCCAAGACTTAAACTCCCCTTCTCCTTTCTTCTCTCTTATTTCTTATTTTTTTTTTCATAAATTGTTGTCACAATAGTCTGTACATATTTTTTGATAATCTATTTTGACCACTAAGTTGGTTGCACAAATTACTAGTTGATTTATACAACCAACTTTGACTGAAGAACAACTCATTTCTTCTTTTATCCTTTATTCATTTTCTTTTTGAATTTTAGAATTTCTAGGGAACTCTTATGAGCTCCAGTAGTAGAATAAAGGTAGGACTTAGGACTATGACCTATATTGTTTCAAGAAATGGGGCAAGCACCAAGAGAAAAAGGGTTTGTTTAAATGGTTTCAATAACTATCTCCCTCTTCTCTACGTTTTTATCATCCCATTCTTCTTATATGTGTGCTTTATTCTATTAAGAACATGATTAGGGAGGGGAATTCCATTATAAAGACCTTATGATCCCATTGTGACAATGTTTAGTTGTGTTGGTTAGTTGCTTTATATGTTTTAATCTTCTTCACCATTGAGAAAGAGTGGCTAGCTCTTTAGCTTTTACACTATTTCTATCTTCATTATGGGTGATTTCTTAAATAAAGTAGCAAAGAGAACTCATTATTCTATGATCACCATTTTTGTTCCTTTTCATGCTTAGTGAATTTTGCATATTATTTGCCCTATTAAAATCTCCTTTTGATCACTTTGGTATCCTAGCTTTGTTGATAGCTATAGGTTTTTTAGTATGCTCTAGCTCCTCTAGAGCATTAGTGGAAGATGATCTAATGATCTTATGATTCCAAGTTGGTGACATTAGCCCTTGCCTAAAGCCTTATTTGTTATCATTTATATGTATCCCTATGAACTTTATGCATCATCCATTTATACTTCATTTTTTATTTTCATTTATATGTGTTTTGCTACATTGCTTGGATTTTTGGTACATGGTTTTGGTTTTGGACATAGAAACATACCTAGGTCCCCTTAACTTAGAGTTGGACAAGCTTTGACTTATGGCTATGATGAGAGGTAGTTGTGAAATTGATGGTTATAAGACTCTAGGGTAGCTTAAAGTTTTTATTTTGATATGAGCTTGGTACTAACATGTGTTTTCTTTTGACAGGTTTAGATACATTTAATTTGCATTTCATTGTTATGTTGATGTCTATGCATGTTAATCTAATTTAAGATAATGTTTGTAACCCTCCCTATAGTGAATGCTTGTAATGCATTGATATCTTAGTTGATTTGAAATGTATTAGAAGGATACTCTAGGGTTATTAACCAAACTAATTAATAATATAGCCAAAATTGTAATTGTGAACCAAAGATGCTTGAAGGTCATATCCTTAAATCTAGATGTTTTAGGGGTGTCAAGCCTCTTCTCTATGATGTATACAATTTTTGAACTCGATCTTTGATGAGGTAAAGATAAATTGGGCCTTCTAATTGACATATTAGGCTCAAAATTTATCCTTGTCTAGAATTTTATCTTGGCTAAAGTTAAATGGCAACTCCATTTCAAATAGGGGGGTGATATCATAGTTTTACCTTGCATTGGTCCCCTGTAGACCATTTGATAATCAATATGGGCTTCAAGGTTGGTGAGGCCTTCTAAAGGATCCTCTAATGATCCTAAATGCTTGCCCTAACTTAGAGATGTACCAATGTATAATCCTTGACCTCTTGATCTCCCAATGATCGATAAAAGGTAAGAGTCACAAGCAAGAATCCACTTATTCGAGCGTAACCTTGAAATTCAAGACACTTATAGTGGTAACTCTATTGAGGACTCAAAATTGACTTTGTGTTTAATCTTTGGTTCACTTTTATAATATTTCCCTTATTATTAATACATCTATTGCATTCATTTAGCCTTCATACTTCACCACAAAAACTAGGTATGCCCTTTAGACAAACCAATGAATTCTCCAAACTTTAGACTTAAGCTTTATCGAGCTTAGGAGATAGTAAGGGGGAATCCATCACTCACAAGCTAAGTATTTATGGTTATATTAAATGGGGGCGTATGCAATAATCATCCTTTAGGCTTATAGGAGCCCTCAACAATAATAACCTCATTAACCATTAGGTGCATGTAAGAGCCAATAGTACCTTAGAATGGGGCAGTCCATTTGTTTGCATCTTTTCTGAAGGAGAATTGAAGTCCCTAAAGAACATGGCTATGTATTACCCTATGTGAATATGCCATGTAATCCCATTCCCCTTTGATGTAAGAACCTTGCATGGAAACACTTATGTATTCCCCATTTCTAGTTATGCAAATGATCTCTTACATGTCAATTTTGAAGACCTCTTATGTAACTACTTATATACATCCCTTCCCTCTACTATAAAAAGGATACTTCTTTCATTTGTACATCCTTACTGTCGAATGTAAAAAGATTCCTTTGTAAATATTAACACCTCTTTGTTGATTCTTTTAAGCATTGTGTATAATGTTCTTTTGGGACTTTATTTTATATGGTTTGAGGGACCATACATATTCTATACCCATATTGATAGAAGAATGAAACAATACTTAGGAAAGAGCCACTAGACCTTATGTGTTGGAGGAATAAGGTTAAAAGAATATTTTAAGAATAACATGTGCATTTCATGCATACATGCATTATTTATTGCCCATGCATTATACTAATAACCCTTGTTTTACAACCATTATAGCTTTTTCTAAACCCTTTATGGAAAAGAATAAGAAATAGGCTAATTAGGAAGAGCAAGATTCCTAGTCTCATTCACCGATCGAAGTTACTCATAGAGTCTATAGTACCACTAAAGGTAATAGGAAAGATAATACCTGACCTTAGCCAGATGATAGAGGATAGGGTTGCCAAAAAGGTGAACAAACATCTACTAGCAAACTTGACAAGGGAAAGGTACCCATAGAGACAATCCCCTCTCATAGATTGATGGTGACTTACCATGAGAGTAAGCTGGCCAAAGAAGCATGTAGTATGTCCATAGCTAATGATGGTTAATGTTATAACTCGTTGAGCTACAAGTGTGCAAGTCTTCAAGTAATAAAGTGTGTAAGAGTGCAAATATCATTCCTATGAAGATCGCATAATAAGTACTAAACATCTTATTCCTTGTATTTTCTAGAAATCCTAAATAAAAGAAGGTTTAAACTAAGAACTAAAACTAAATAAACTTTAAGCGAAGTAATTTCAAAGAAATTAGCTAGGAGTTTAAATTCACTTATTAACTACTTAAGGTTTCTAATCTTCCATTTACTTATGGATCGCTTAAGTGATTAATTAATCTCTCTCAAGTATCGATTATCACACAAGAATATGTTATACTAAAGGTTTCTTAACATAGTAGTTAATCATCATGTTATTGTCAAATAATGCAAGATCTTAATGATAATAATAAACTATTAAGGTCTCTTAACACAAAATAGATTAAGGGAATCATTGAAGGTTTGTTTAATGAAAAACATCTTTTGATATTTGGTTTACAAAAATCAATATGATTAAGGGATATTTAATAAATAACATAAAAGCTGATGATGATTGCTAGCATAATGATAAATAAAATTAAAGGAACCTAGATTAGAAAATTAAAAGAGTTAAACATGATCCACATACAACCCTAACATGAAGAAAATTAGCTTATAATTGAATACAAATAAGAAGAAACAATTGAACTAATGATATTTGAAGCTATAGTCTTTAATTCTTTAAGCTCTGAACGATTACTTTCTTCCTCCTTTTTGCTCCTTATGTAATGACCATTTTCATTTACAAAACATGACATTCATGTCCAAAAATACATATACATAAAGGTTTTATACATCATACATACACAATTCAACATGTATTTAATGTACATATATGTTAACTAAAGTTTAAGGCTAGTGACTATAAACTGGTTCCCATCTAGATGTATGAACATGACATTAGGAAAGAGAGAGAGTTGGAATTCAGTCGACTACTTGTGGTCTATGAGTCTCTAAGCAAAACTTTATGCACTAAGGTATTCAAACCCTATGATTCAGTATCTGAAAAACATAATTATGATTTGGTGAGTCGCAACTCAATGAATAAAAATAATAATCAGATTCTTATGGCACAACTAACAATCATTTATCATTAGGATACATTACAAGTATAACAATGGACTATGCAAGCGCTAATGCAATAGATTGATTTTTGTCGTGACCTCGCAAGGCAAACATTGCTCTCAGAAATTCATGTGATTCGAGTGACATTTGATTTTGTTGGCCAACATATAACAGGTGGATCATTTGGTCAATAAAATATGCCAACATGACATATTGGTCCCTTTTCCAAGTGATTTGCAAGTGTTTGACAAGCCAGTCACAACATCCTTTTTGTTTCATATGTAAGTGTTCATTCACAATGGTATACTAAGTAATCATCAAGAGCATATAATTCTCACTTTACTTGTATTCACATGTAAAGTGTAACAATTCAATCACATATACATGTAATAGAATATAATCACATCATAAAATTATCACACATACACATTAGAATCTAATCATGGTTTTTACTCACCTTTTAATGTGACCAACCTTTATGGTAGGTTTGGTTTTCAATCTAGGGCTTCCTCAAAGTGTTGAGATCCTAACATTTGATACATACATATGTTAAAATGACTATGAATGCAAGGTATGCAACTATGACATGATCCATGCAAGTGGAGCTAGTGTTTATGCATATTTTCTTTATATGGTAGACTTGCTTTGCTACACTCTCACAGTAATGACTCTATATTTACTTATCTTAATTACTTCATTCTTTTTTTCAAATAAACTAGATACATAATGATACAATATACTCAAATTTTATATTAATATAAAACATATAGAAAATGTGGTGAATTTTTTAATTTCGCCCTGTTTCAATGTCATCTCAGTCTAAGTAGGTCTTACATTCTTGGGTATATCTCAAATTGTACAAATAAAATTGCAAAAATGATTTACTAAAAGTTACAAAAAACATAAAGGAACATTTTTCATGTTTTACTCATTGTCTAATTCAGTATATAAAGTTACCAAAACAAATGACCAATCTCAGGGTACGCAGGTTTTCAACATAGTGACAATTAGTCATGATGAAGAGGAAATATCTTAACAACCATGCTATATTTGGCAAAAAAAATTTAAAAGAATGTAGATAATACATAAATATACAACTTCTAATTTTGTCACATCACCAAAATTTGAACCTATGACCATCAAATTCTTAGAAAACAAAATTAAAAGACAGGTGAGGTTTCATATGGGTACAAGGTTAGTCATAATCAATGAATCATATCTCTTTCGACATAAAAAATAAATCAAAAATGATTTACAGGAATTTATAGGGGATATAAACCTACAAATTTCATGTTTTACACTTTGTCTAAATTAGCACATAAAGTCATCAAAATATATGAAAACAGAAAGACTGAGGTGATTTCGGTTGGTTGTGAACCAGCCCTAATGAAGGAGCCATATATCCTCACACACAAAAAATCAAGAAAAATTGTTGCATATGCATTTAGATGGGGCATAAAGCTACAACTTTCATATTTTTCACTTTCTTTAATTCCTCTTCTAGGGTTATGAACTCATGGGTACAATATTCTACTCTAACAACAAAACCAACACAATAAGCTCTTGTTCGCTTAAATTTCAACTTCCATCTAAGAGTTCTACCTCAAATACTCCATAATTCTCACTAACCATACAAGATTAACATGTAATGAGGGGTTAATTTCATGTGGGAAGAAGATAAATTAACTTACCTATTGTCTCAGAATAAAAAAAATGTTAGGATTCTTTCCTAGGCAACTTACTCTTCTCCTTCTTCTTCTTCTTCTTCTTCTTCTTCTTCTTCCTTTCTTTCTTTCTTTCTTTCTTTCTTTCTTAGGTCTCTCTTTCTTCTAATGTCTCTTACGTTTAACCTCTCTATTCTAATCCTAAAGGATGAAAAATTCCATTTGTAAACCTATTGGAACAAGACAAAATCATGGTGTTTCATTTCCATTGGTTGGAAGTTCACTTTCCTCTTTCAGTCCCTCTTCTTCACTCGTTAAGCACCTCCATCCATATCCTAATCCCTAGATGCTCCTTATACTTTTAAATAAAATCTATAACACCATTATTTATGATGCTATAACATGCACACAACATAAGACAATTTGCCATGCAACTATACAAATATTACGTATATGTTTAAGTGTCCCAAGTGCAATGGTGCAAGTGTTATCGTCATGTTTAGCCAATTAACATGTCTAAATGATCATTTATCGTATGCATATGTTTTTATGGGATTTCAAATCATTTATGAAATGAATATGTTCATGTTATAATGCCAATGTGGATGGGGATGTTACATTTCCTCCCCTCTTATAAAGAATTTTGTCCTTAAAATTAAAAACCTGTAAACAAAAGTGGATATTATCATTTCATGTTCTCTTCGGTTTCCCATGTAGCCTCTTCTTGTGAGTGGTTTCTCTATAACACCTTAACTAAAAGGATTTCTCAATTTTGTAACTGTTTTGTCTTATAACTAATGATTTCCATTAGTTCTTCAATGTAACTTACATCATCTACAATTGTTACTATTGGATCCCTAAGTATATGTGTATGATTAGACTGATACTTTCTTAGCATACTCACATGGAATACATAATGAATCTGAGCCATCTCTGGCAATAGTGCTAGCTTGTAAGCCAATAGACTTATTATTTCTAGGATTTCATATGGTCCTATGTATCAAGGACTTAGTTTCCCCTTCTTGCCAAATCAAATTATTCCTTTTCATAGTGAAACTCGAAGGAACACTTTGTCTCTTACCTCATATTCCATTTCTCTTCTGTGTTGTTCTGCATAGCTCTTTTGCTTATTCTGTGCTATTTTAAGTTTGGTCTTGATTACCTTCACCTTATCCATAATGTCTTGCACTAGTTTTGGCCTTTCTAAAACATACATCTCTTCATCCCAGTAGATAGGACTTTGACATTTTCTTCCATATTGTGCTTCATATGGTGTCATCTGTATACTGCTATGATAATGATTATTATAAGCAAATTCAATCAAGGTAATATATTCATCCCATGCACATTTGACTCTATCACATAAGTTTAAAACATGTCTTTAAGTGTTTGAATTGTCCTTTTTTATTTCCCATCTATCTGAAGATGAAAAGTAGTACTAAAACTCAACTTGGTACCCAAAGCATATTGCAAACTGACCTAAAATTAAGATGTAAATTGTGGATCTCTATCTAACACAATAGACACTGGAACGCCATGTAATCTGATAATTTCATCCATATATTTCTTGGCTAAGTGCTTAAGTGAACTACCCCCATTAAATAGGTAAAAAGTGAATTGACTTAGTCTATCAATGATCACCCATATAGCATCATTCTTCTTCAAAGTCCTCGGTAACCCATATACAAAGTCCATGGTTATTCTTTCCCATTTTCATATTGGAATCATCAATGGTTTCAATTTTCTAGTTGGTGCTTAATGTTCTGTTCTAATCTGCTGACAAGTCAAACATATTGAAACATAGGTTGCTACATCTTTCTTCATTTTAGGCCACTAAAAATGAGATCATAAGGTATTATACGTTTTCGTCATTCCTAAATGCATGGCATATGGAGCATTATGCGCTTCTTCTAGGATTTCCCTTTGTAAATTATCAACATTAGGCAGACAAATACGAGAACCCAACATCAAGGCATCATTTCAAATATCAAAATCTCCATGTCTCCCATGTTTTAACATTTCAATCATTCTATGTAACTTTGGATCCTTGCCTTGTGCTTCTTTAATTCAAGCATGCAACATTAGTTTTACTTGAAAAGTAGCAATCAATACCCCATTCTTTTGTATGTTTAGTTCTATATTCATAGCTCAAAATTGAACTAAATAAGATAATGGAAATACCTGTAAATAAGTTACACCACTTATTGATTTACTGCTAAAAGCATTAGCGGCCACACTTACCTTCCTTGGTTGATACTCAATGGTATAATCATAATCCTTTAGTAGTTTTAACCACCACCTTTGTCTTATGTTTAATTCTTTTTGGCTCATCAAATACTTCAAGCTCTTATGATCTATGAATATTTGAAAAGTTTCTCAATACAAGTAGTGTCTCCATATTTTCAAAGCAAACACAACAACTGCAAGTTCTAGGTCAGGTATTGGGTATGACATTTCATAAGGTTTGAGTTATCTAGATGCATATGCAATTACCCTACCATGTTGCATTAAAACACATCCCAAACCTTGATGAGAGGCATCACTATATACTATAAATCCTCCATTACCAGTAGGAATGACTAACATGGGAGCAGATGTAAATCTATCTTTTAATTCATCAAAGCTCTCTTGACATGCTTTAGACCATTGAAATGATACATTTTTCTGAAGTAACTTAGTTAAAGGAGCACCTATAAGTGAAAACCTCTTAACAAATCGATGATAATACCCGGCTAGTCTTAAGAAACTTTAGACTTCTATAACATTCTTTAAGGTTTCCCATTTTACCATTGTTTCAATTTTGTTTAGATCCATCTCTATGCCCTTATCAAAAACTATATGTCCTAAAAATACCATATACTCGCACTTGTTTAATTTAGCAAATAGTCGTTTTTCTCTCAAAATTTGCAACACAATCCTTAAATGTTGTTTATGCTCATCTTTGCTCATTAAATACACCAGTATGTCATTAATGAACATAATTACAAATTTGTCTAAGTAAGGATGAAACAATTTGTTCATCAGAGCCATAAATGCAGCTGGTGCATTAGTTAAACCAAATGGCATTAGCAAAAATTTATAATGCCCATACCTAGTTCAAAAAGCTATCTTCGGTACATCTGGGTTTGAAATTTTGAGCCGATAATATCTTGATTTTAGGTTAATTTTAGAAAACACTTGTGCTTCTTGTAACTGGTCAAACAGATCATTTATTCTTGGTAAAGGATACTTGTTCTTCACTGTGACATCCCATTGACATTCCATCTAATATAATCATTTAAATTTCTCTCTAAGTCCATCCATTGTCATTTAAAAGACCTGATTAAATTTTTTTTTCATAAACTATGTCTCTTATTCACCACATAGTAATTATTTACAACAAAACATACATGAATAAACAAACTAAAATACTAATTGACTGCGTACTAGCCCAACCTCTTTTAGACTACTAGACAGCAGCCTTGAAATGTAACTGGATGCAGTCTTTAGTCTACTCTTCCTAAAATAAAATTTCATGCAAAAGAGTGAGTTTGCATACTCAGTAAGTAAATACATAACAATATTTCAATCTCCAATAACATATCAAACATTTAATTATTAATAACTCATCATCATATTCATGTACGAAATAAAGAGTTTTACCTCTTAAATGCCACATAGGCTGTCAAAGGTTACTGCCACAAATAACATAACGACATTTAAAGTTAATTAACTCATCATCATCTCCATGTACGAAATAAAGAGTTTTACCTCTTAAATGCCATATAGGCTGTCAAAGGTTATTGCCACACATGCTGTCATAAATTGCTGCCACATAGGTTATAGATATCAATGTCACAAAGGCTTTCATTTTTAGTTGCCACATAGGCTATAAATATTGTTATTGCCACATAAGCTATTATATTTTATTGCCACATAAGCTATTATATTTTATTGCCACACAGGCTATAGATATAACTATCACAAAGGCTTTCATTTTTAGTTGCCACATAGGCTATAAATATTGTTATTACCACATAAGCTATAGATATAATTGCCACACAAGCTATTTTATCATTGCTACATAGGCTATGCCATACGGGCTATCATATCATTGCCACACAGGCTATACCACACAGGCTATCATTTACTTGCTACACAGGCTATGCCACACAAGTTATGCCATAAAGGCTATCATATCATTGCCACACAGGCTATCATCTACTTGCCACACAGGCTATGCCACACAGGTTATGCCACAAAGGCTATCATATCATTGCCATATAGGCTATCATATCATTGCCACATAGGCTATCATATCATTGCCACACAGACTATCATATCATTGCCACACAGGCTACCATCTCCTTACCATGCAGGCTATGCCACACAAGCTATCATATCCTTGCCACACAGGCTATCATCTCCTCGGTACATAGGCTATCATCTCCTCGGCACATAGGTTATCATCTCTTCGCCACACAGGCTATCATCTCCTTGCCACACAATCTATCACCTCTTTGCCACATAGGCTATCATCTCCTCGCCACACAGGCTATCATCTCCTTGCCACACAAGCTATCACCTCTTTGCCACATAGGCTATCATCTCCTTGCCACACAGGCTATCAAATATTATTGCCACATAGACTATTAAATATTATCGCCATATAGACTATTAGATATTATTGGCACACAGGCTATTAAATATTATCGCCACACATGCTATCAAATATTTTCACCACACAGGGTATTAAATATTATCACCATACAGGCTATCAAATATTATAGCCACACAGGCTATTAAATATTATCGCCACATAGACTATTGAATATTATGGCCACACAGGCTATTAAATATTATGGCCACACAGGCTATTAAATATTATCGCTACACAGACTATTAAATATTATCAACATCTTATGAAAATAAATAAATCGAGAATATAACAATCTTTCATCTATTTATTCCACAATATCATCACATTAAACAACATTTTATTCCATTGAGCATAAGTTCATGGTATTTAACCAATCATACATATAGTATTATTAGCTATTTACTTACCTCCTCCTTCAAGCTTATTTAGCCGTGGATGGTCCCTGCTTATTCCCACTATTATCCTCAATGCCTCAAGGACCTATTTCAATACACTAAATCAATTCATGATGATAAAGTAAGATTTCCATCTTGTTATGCAACTATGGCATGATTCATGCAAATGGACCTAGTATTTACGCATATTTTCCTTATATGGCAACCTAAGCTTGCTATACTCTCATGGTAATAACTCTAGATATACTCATCCAAATTACTTGATTCTTTTTTTTTTCAAATAAACTAGACACATAATGATACAACATATTCAAATTTCAAGCCAATATCAGACACATAAAATGTGGTGTATTTTTAAATTTGTCCCTGTTGCAGTGTCATCTCAGTCTGAGTAGGTCTTACACTCTTAAGTATATCTCAAATTATACAAATCCAATTACAATAATAATCTATCACTAGTTAAAAAACATATAAAGGAACATTTTTCATGTTTTACTCATTGTCTAATTCAGTCTATAAAGTCACCAAAATAAAGGACATATCTCAGGGTAAGCGGATTTGTAACATGATGACAACCTGTCATGATGAAGGGACCATATCTCAACAACCATGATGGATTTGGCAACAATATTTCACAAGCACGTATATCAGACATAAATATACAACTTTCAAGTTTGTACCATCCTTTAATTCTGAATCTATGGCCATCAAATTCTTAGAAAATTGATTTAAAAGAAATGTGAGGTTTTATCTCGGTACAGAGTCAGTCCCAATCGATGAACCATATCTCTTTCCACAAAGCAAACCAATCAAATTGATTTATAGGTATTTAGAGAGGACATAAACCTATAAATTTCATGTTTTAAACTTTGTCAAAATGAGAACAAGGCTATCAAAATATAAGAAAACAGAAGACTAAGATCATATCGGTTCTGATTTGACCCAGACCTACTGAAGGAGTCATATCTCCTCACACACACAAAATGAAGCAAAACCATTTCACATGGATTTATATGAGACATAAAGCTACAACTTTCATATTTTACACTTTCCCTAATTCCTTTTCTAGGGTTATAAAATTATGGATGCAAAATTCTACTCTGACAACAAAACCAATAGAATCAGCTTTTGTTCTCTTGGATTACAACTTCCATCCAAGAGCTCTACCTCAATTATTCCATAATTCTCACTAACCATGCATGATTAACATGCCATGAGAGGTTAATTTTAGTTGAGAAGAAGATAAATTAACTTACTTATTATCTCAGAATTAGAAAACCTTAGGCAGCTCACTTTTCTCCCTCTCTTCTTCTTCTTCTTCTTCTTCTTCTTATTCTTCTTCCTTTCTTTCTTTCTTCCTTAGCTCTCTCTTTGTTTCTGGTATAACTCATGATTTTTCCTCTGAATTTTGACCTTAATTATCTGATATAAACTTATTATAACAATATAAAATCATGGTGCTTCATTTCCATTGGTTGAAAGTTCACTTTTCTTCTTTTAGTCCCTCTTCTTCACTCCTTTAGCACCTTCATCCATCTCTAAATCCCTAAATGCTCCTTATACTCTTAAATAAGCTCTATAACACCATTATTTATGATACTATAACATGCACACAAAATAAGACAATTTTCCATGCAACTATATAAACATTACATATATGTTCAAGTGTCCCAACTGTAATGGTGCAAGTGTCATTGTCATGCTTCTACAAATCGCATGACTAAATGATCATTTATCCAATGCATATGTTAATATGGGATTTCATATCATTTATGCAATGAATATGTTCATGTGATAATGCCAATGGATGTGGATCAGGATGTTACATTCACGACAACCCAATTTAATTGCCTGCAATTAACACACAACCTCATTGTCCCATCTTTCTTTTTAACAAATAATACTAGAGCACCCTAAGGTGATACACTCAGTTTGATGAATCCTTTTTCAAGTAGTTCCAGCAATTAGGTCTTTAATTCTCTTAACTCAGTTGAAGCTATCCTATAAGATGGGATGGATATCGGTGCAGTTCTGGGGACTAACTCAATTATGAATTCTATGTCCCTATCAGGTGGCAAACTAGGTAGGTTAGCTGGGAACACATTTGGAAACTCATTTACTGTGAAAATATTCTTAAGTAATTCATTTGTTAACCTTGTGTCTATCACATGTGCCAAATAAGCCTTACAACCATTTTAAATCATGTGAAAAGCCTTGATAGTAGAAATTAGACACGCAGGTACAATTTGCCTTTCCCCTTGAAACACAACCCTTGTATGATTTGGAGATTCTAGAACAACTTAGTAAAACAATTCACTATTGCATGATATTTGGACAACTAGTCCATACCCATAATCACATCAAATTCACGTTATCACGTCCCAATTAATAATCATTTAAATTTCTCTCTAAGTCTATCCATTGTCATTTAAAAGACCTGATTAAATTTTTTTTTTCATTATGTCTCTTGTTCACCACTTAGTAATTTTTTTACAACAAAACATACATGAATAATCAAACTAAAATACTAACTGACTGCATACTGGCCCAACTTCTATTATACTGCTAGACAGCGACTTTGAAAAGTATACCGGATGCAATCTTTAGTCTACTCTTCCTGAAATAAGATTTCATACAAAAGAGTGAGTTTGCATACTCAGTAAGTAAATGCATAATGATACTTCAATCTCAAATACCGTAACAATATTTAAACATAAATAACTCATCTTCAT
>CATIWR010129463.1:0-54779 GCA_949677035.1 Omphalea diandra | reverse complement strand
TGGATACGTTGCTCCAGAATATGCTATGACCTGCCGCGTGTCCGAGAAGGCTGATGTTTATAGCTATGGTGTGGTTCTGCTCGAGCTGATATCAGATAAGAAAGCATTGGATCCTTCATTTTCTTCACATGAAAATGGTTTCAATATTGTTTCTTGGGCCTGCATGCTATTGCGATATGGCCAAGCAAAGGATGTTTTCACTGCAGGGCTATGGGAGTCCGGTCCTAAGGATGACCTGGTGGATATGCTGCACTTGGCTGTCAGATGTACTGTCGATTCCCTCTCAACCAGGCCCACCATGAAGCAAGTTGTCCAACAGTTGAAACAAATTCAACCTCCTTAATGTTGGCAAGACAATTAGGCTCATGAATGTGTACATTTGAGTGTAGAAGGTATGACATGGACAGGAATCTTGTAAGTTGTACATTTGCTGCAAATTACCATGTCAGACATTACATCTGATGGTGATCTAAAGAAGAATGTTCATGCTGTTATATGTTTCTTTAGCAATATTCCTAGTTATATATTTTAGCTAAAAGCGTTAAATTCTTGCTTTAACACGTGATTTGGGGTTCTTAAGCGCAGAAATTATCTATAATTATTGTTTCATTGTCAGGGAATGTTCATCAGAAATTGAAACCACTATAGCAGGTTTTCTGTTTCTCTTTTACCTTTTGCAATTATTGATTTTATTAGACCGGTAGCACCATATCCAAATAGATTATACACTTGGTATATTACACTAAGCAGTTGGGCGAGTGAAACATAACTGAGTGTTTTACACTTGAACAATAAGAGAATGACAAGTATCTAACTGTTTTATACATATCATTCATGCAACGACATGGTATAATATGCTAGACTAGCAAAGTATTTCCAGATTTTCATACCTTAAC
This sequence comes from Omphalea diandra, assembly GCA_949677035.1. NCBI lineage: Eukaryota > Viridiplantae > Streptophyta > Magnoliopsida > Malpighiales > Euphorbiaceae > Omphalea > Omphalea diandra. The sequence continues at coordinate 53,883 of CATIWR010129463.1, read as the reverse complement.
AAAAGTCTGATGGTTGGATTTACCTTCACTTTGAATATTTGAGAGTGGAAATTTCACTTGTTAACTAAAAGAACTTAAATTTTGAAATATTTTGAAATTGTTATCAGATTATATTTTATCAAGTAAAACAGAAACAACGTTATTTTGAAACAAAATGTTTGAATAGGAAATTTGAGAATGAAATAGTTAAGCAGGATGAGCAAGGCAGTCCACTCAAGGACCAATTCTTTGGTCAATGATAGAAAAAAAGACATTTGAACCAATAACTAGCAAAGAAAAAAAATATGATATGTAACGAAAATTAGCCGTTGAATTTTGTGAAGATTCTATTACTAAATAAATGGCTAATATAAATAACAGTAAGATAAGATTCAGATCACACCATATAATAAGAAGAAAATCTGATCAAGATTGGTTACATTGCTTGCCTCAAAAAATATATTATCATATTACATCTCTTAAAACCGAAGAAGTGTCATCCTCCACATTGACCTACTCTAATTTTATGTAGTTGACAAGAATAAAGATAAGGCAAAAAAATATATAAATAGGTAGGTTCACTTCATCCATCAAAAACTATCATGAGGACTTGAGTTTGAGAATCTCCTTTCCCCACAACAACCTCAAAAGTTATGAATAAAATGATCATGCTCGGCCTGATTGATTTTGAACGACCTTTCTTTTCTTCTTCTATTGGCAGACAGAACTGTTAGTAGGATTCCATTGTAAACAGGCAATTTGTCTTTTGGTCCTCTTTAAGTTCATATACATACCTGCAGCACCTTCATGAAATTGATTTCACATTAGGAAAAAAAAAATGATAAATCTGCGGCTGTGAAAACAATAACCATCACTTGGTTTCCCTTCTCTATAATACATAACCACGCTTAGTCCAAGCCATATATAGGAAGAAAGAAAGAAATTACAGGAGACATCCCCAGAAAGGTAAAGAGTTGAAAACTTCTCCTGGAAACAGTTAATTATATTCAAGAACTTCAAAAAAGAAATAAAAATCTATCCTCTAACAATTCTCTCTTAATTTCTTTTCCGATTTCACAACCCCACTTTTCTTTTATGGGGTGACACGAATATCGCATTACAAAAAAGAACTACCAGAAGTATTTACGACTATATGCTTAAGAGGGTGGTCGACATCGCTGCCACCTGCATGCTTGACAAACTCTGCAGGGGAGAGAAAGCTGCCATGGCATACACACATTATCCTTACTTCCTCACCCTTACCGTATTTGTACAGAATGCCTTCTACTCTTCTCCCATTAGGACCATCTCCTACTGTAAAGACACAAGGCATGTCTTCCATAGCATTTGTCCCAATTTCCCTCCCTTTATTTTCTGCAGAATCATGCTTTTTGTATGGATTCTCCATCTCGGCTCTGGAGGTTCTGCACATGTTGTCATTTGTTTTTGTCCCTGATGAACCGACAGCTTCTTGAATGCTTCGATCTTGCAAGGATTGATTACTCACGGGACTTCTTGCTTCACCACCGCTGCTCAATCCTGGGATGTAGATGACATATTTATTAGGAAATAAAATGTCAGTTGCCATTTTTCTATGTTTTTCCTTTACTTGCAGTAGATTTGAAAGTAAATAGTTTGCACAGGCATCTAATCCATAGTATTGTGTAGAGACTATTAACTCGTTTTTCTTTTCCTCTGTTTTGGTTCATTAAGAGGACAAACGAGCTGTGGGCCACAACCACAACCTAGTTGTTAGCCCTTTTTCCCTGTAACTGCTATTACATTGTTGTATAAAAGAATATGAACCTGAGAACCGTATCTCTCCACACCCTTAAAGGGTATGAAGAAAACAATCAAGTTAAGCCTAATTGGCTAACACTGTCAGACTGTTAATATTCAAACTATTGAATTAAAAAACCTTCAAGCACATACCATAGAGACCTTTTTTTTTTTTTGGTGGGTGGGGGGGTGTGTTGGAGATCAATACTATATAAGAAAGCCAAACTAGCAGAGTCAAAAGTAAAGATACTCACCAACAGCAGCAGAGTCCAAAACAAGTTATTTCAATGAGCTATGGAAATATTCTCCATTTTACTCTAGTTTTATCAAGGTCACTAAAGCAAACTGTTCACTAAAGTACAACCTAGCCCAATTATTGTGAAAGCAACTTCAAGGAAGGATAACTTCTAACAAAAACAAATAGTCAAATGCCTGATACATATAAAAATTGTATCTCATAGCCATTTTGTGACTTGGCTTTTCCAACACTCCCCCCCTTCCCCCCTCTCTCTCCTTTCCTTTCTCTTTTTACTCTCTTTCCCCATAATGAATTTGCAAATCAAGCAAAGGACAGCATCCAATAATCTGAAAACATGACACCTAAATTCTCCATTGTACCTTTTTTCCTGTCACCATTCTTCACATATATATATATATATATATATATATATATATATATATATATTTATTTATTTATTTTATGTGTATGTCCATATATTGAGAAACTCCCCTGTCAATCCCCAACTGGAAAAACTGCATTCTGAAAGGGAAAATCTATAAAATGGAAAAATTTGGAGAGAGAACACTGGATGATACATGAGGAGTATGGATCAATCAAGAATGTTATGCCCCAAGTCATCAACATATCTACACATTAACAGTCATGTACAAAATGGAATAAACAGCTAATATAGAATGACTGACACAATTACTTTGCTTGATGGGACAGTCATGGATATTTATCTAATGTGAACACAATAAGCCATGCCAGATCTTCATCCTACAGAAAGACAAACTAGTCAGCACATTTGTGTTTGATTTCAAGCAAGCTACATGGGGTTGGAGAAATACACAGTAAATGAGCTTGGTCTCCACGTGACAAGGGGGAGCATAAGCCAAATGTTTCAAATATCATAGGCAAAGTGAGATTTTATCAAAATATCCTTATGATATCAGCACCGCCGGCAATAGATGAGGGGCAAATTTGATGCTTGAACATTCACTACAACTTCCCCTTCAATCCTTCATTATTCCCTCCTTAGAATCCTTAAAAAAATGTTCCATGCCAACAATCCCCAAAAGATGGTCCAATTATCAGGTTCTTGGTTCCCACTAAACTTACTATGCTAAGTTAACAATTGGATTATTCTTCCATATAAGACTCCACTCTCCACATATCCCATACCTTTGCTTTTAGACGTGCGTAGGCTTGTCTAAATGCATCATGATGATTAATAAAATCATTAGAAACCAACAAAGCACAATAAAGAATTTCTTGCTAGTTTTGGAAGGTTATTGCCTTTCCTGACATTTGTATCCCCACAATGGGTGCATCATGACAAGAGGTACTGCTTAATTTTATCAGTCCGCATAATTATAGTCTCGATGCAATGGAGCTCTAGTCTAGGAAAAACAAGATTCTATACTGATGCACTTACCAAAAAGTGCATCTTTTGCAGTCGCGGTGACAGGAGAATTATGTTTCAAGTATCAGCTCACATCAACTTAAGGAATCTATCATTATAAAATGTGCCTCCTTTTTCCAGAAAAAAATTCACATATCCCATTATGAGAACTCTAATAAAGCATCATAAACTGAAATTTAAGGGGGTTCTCTACACTTTAATGAACAAAATTTTAATCCTGGTCCTTAATCAAGTTAAAATGCCAAACTCATCAAGTTGAGCAAACATTAAGCAGCATCTAGTAATAGCCATGGGCTTAAGCTGTTTGATACGAATGAAATCCACCAAACATATATACCAAATTATCAATCTAATGTCATATCTGCTAAATTCCCATCAATCACAATGGCAATAATCAATATTAACATCTTCATCAAATACGCTAACTTAATACCTCTAAAAAATCGGCGCTCTAAACAGACAATATGCTACCTTCTTCAAACCCCCTTTCGTCAAAAATTTACGAACAAAAAAACTTCATTCTATTTCTCTCAAAACAAAGTGACATAGCCACTTACACCAGTAAGAGCATAATTAATTGAAAATATTAGTTGAAAGGTAACTAATATCAGAATATTTAGCACCTTTTCCCAACTCTCTAAGCAATGGTAAATTTAATAGACAACATTCCCAAGACTCTTTAAACAGAGCAGTGCTAACAACTGACGAGAGGGCAACTATTCGCAAACCAAAAATAAATAACCCAATCCACACCTAACTCTACCATTAATTTTAGCATCACAAGAAAACCAAACATCAGAATTTCCAAAAAATTAAAGGCAGATAAACAACTAAACACTAGCCAAAGAATATAAAAGACTAAAAAAGAAAATTCAAAAATAAAGGATAATGTCGAACCTTGAACAGGCTTACTCTCCATTTCTGACAACCCAGAAGAGCTTCCTCCTTGGGACTCCACAGACCCTTGTGAACCCTGTTGCTGCCCTACAAATCCCTGCAAACTATTACCTCTAATACCATCCTGCCTAGTCCATGTGGGTGTCCAATTCCCTCTACTGGAATTCAATCCTCTCCTCTCCTCCTCCAAATTCAACTCTCCTCCCCTGGAATTGGGATTCAAATTCTTTTGCTTTTCACTTCTCCTCCTCTTGGCCTCCATTCTCCTCAAACTCTGCAATTCTTTCCTCTTCCTCCACTCCTCCTCAGTTTCCGTAGGTAAAGAAGATGTCCTCATCAAGGAAGGATACGATACAAGCGGTGTACTGAATGGATCATGCTCCCTCAGTAGTGGTATTGACCCTGCTACGGATGATGACCGAGTTAGTTTGTTCTTCTTCCAAGTCTTATCAACCCCAAATCTTCCTCCTAGTGATAACCCAAGATTGAGCTCAATCTCCTCCTCTGCATCTAGCCCTTCACTAGGCGCTGGTGTTTTGGATGTGGTTTCAGTTGACATGAGTCTCTGCAACAGATCTCTTGGATACCTGTTGATTTCTAAACTCAGACTCTCCATTGCTCCGCTGCTGCTTATGTTTCTGCTTTCGTTTTCTTCTCCTACCATGCTTTGTTCTTTTTTTTTTTTTTTTATGTGATGTCGTTTGTTTCGACAACAAAAACGAAAGAACACATCAAAAAACTAAAACATCATAAGAAGTGATTGATCTGACTTACAAAAAGAAAACCCATGTCAAAAAACTTCAACTTTATCATCTTTCGTAAATGAATTCCTACCAAAAAGCGTTACCATTAAAACCCAAAAAACGTTTCTTTTCTTCGCTTTTTGTTATTCTTTTAATTTGTTGCTAATGGATTTGGATGAGCGAGGATTCAAGGGAAAATAATAATTGCAAAAAAATAAATGTATATTTAAAAAGAAAAAGAAGAAAGGAGTAATAAAAAGTATTGACGGAGGAAAGAGACAGCGAAATCAAAAGAAAAACAATGAAACCGGAAGCGGGAGAAAGAGGAGAGAAAAAAAGAGAAAATTTGCAGAAAAATAAGCAGTAATATTGATTTAGTGACGAAAATGCCCTTCACGTTAGACAAGAAAAGTACCTGGGCGATAGCCAAGTGGCGATTATCAGAGACGGCTGAGCGACACGTGGGTACGACTGACATAAAAACAAGACTCTTTTTTTTAGTATTTATTTAATTTTTATTGTTTTGTCCTTTTTTTCCCAAAGACAAGTTGCGCTGTCGGGTTGGACGCGTGTACAGATGCAGTTAAAGCAATTCAAAAGTGGCCACGTGTCTTTCTGTTCACTCGTTTGGGAATTCGCCACGTGGAAGGGATGCTTTTGGGGATTGCTACCCGCGAGGATTCGTCGTAGATTTTGTAGTCTCTGTCTGTCCCCTCTCGTCGCCTGCGATTCCGAATTATTACTCCTCCGGTTCGGTTCCCGCGTCTTAAACTTTCTGACATGTATGTATAGTATCGGTCATTAATCCAGAATTAGACCGTTTGGTTTAGCTATTCATAACCGAATAACGGTGTTTCAAACTAGATTAATTACGAATTCCACCTCTCGAGCTTACGTTAATATATATGATTTAGTCGTTTATTTTGAAAAAATAAATTTAATCATCCTTGTATTTTGATACCATTATTACACTTAAATATTTTTCTGTCAAAATTTAGCCAAATTTCTAACTCAAAGTCACAGAAGTCTTTTTTGTATATATATATATATATATTACATATAAGCTTATATATTTTATATATAAGTTGTATGTGCTATATATACTATATACAAGTCATACATGCTTAAATATATTATATATTTTATATGTACGTTTAATATGGTTCAACTTATGTATGTATAACTTATTTAAAATAATATCATACAATATAAACTATATACATTATATATAAATTACATATGCTTAAATAAAAATTAATGAATATTACTTAATATAATTTTTATAGTTAATTATGAACATTATTTATCAACCAAAATGGTGTATTTGTAATATATATTTATTATGAATAAATAAATAATTTCATAAAATAAATAAAATAAAGAATTAAAATTTGAATTTACCAAATCGAAATTCAAAATTATCCAAATCAAATCGGATTGATATTTGAAATCAATTTTAGATATTTTCAAATAATTGGTCTAAAATTGAACACGATAATATATAATTGAATTAGATCGGTCAAATTGATAAAATCATAGACCGACAACTAACTTAACTCAATGACTGATTTAAATTAAAAAAATATTGGCTAATAGCTAGTAGTTGGTAATAAAAAAAATCAAATGAATTTTTGTTTTATATATATATATATATTATAACTAATTCAAATATTCAAATGTGCTTAGCAACCAATTTGAACTTGTCAATTAAATGTATATTAAACGTCCTTTTATGTTATAGGGAATTTTCATTTAAATTTTTTAATTTTTATATTATCTTATAATAAAATTAATTGAAGAAAAATATAACATTGACTTGATTAGGATGAGGAATAAAATGATAACTAATGATGAATACGAGTGGATATGGTTGTGAAGTCCTTATTATAGAAGACAAAAAGTAATAAAAAGAAGAGTAGCTATGCATTATCTTAAAAGCAAGAAAACAACTAGAGTTCACGAGTATTTACACGATATTCAAATGATAAGTTGGTTCAAACATTTATATCTTTAGCTTATATGGATAATGATGATTTACATTTACTTGAGAAATGAGAATGAAGTTTTAGAATCCAACCAACCAAATAATTATACGTTTATTGGAATATTAGGAGAAAATAGACGTCATTTGATTGGTTAAGATTAGAATGTGGGAGAATTTATATGGGATTGCCGCTGAATTCAAAAATCGTGGGCAACACTTGACTTGGTCTGTGTTAGAAATAATGAGAGTTCTGTGGCTATGTTTGACAATTCTTCCAAAAATGGTTAAACACAAGCCAAGGCGTCCGCGTCAACGATGTAGGAGAAGCGACTGTCCCTAAACATGTAAAAAATCGGGAAGGAATCAATGAATCGCAGGTGGTCGCAGACAGGTCATGGGGTCCAACAGCCCAAGTTGCACCTTTTTTTTAATGCGTTGCTTACTATTATTTTTAACTGCTTTTAATATGCAAAGACTAATATAAATATCAAATTGAAGTGTGTGTATATATATATATATATATATAATCCTTTTCTACATCTTCGTTGGGAAAAAAAAAAAAAAAAGGATGATAAAAAAAAATTAAAGCAGTATGGATTAAGATTGAGAAAGGAAGAAAGAGAGAGAAATAATGGGTGAGAGAAGAGAGGGAAAACTATAGTTTAGCAATAATTTGTGCTATTAGAAAAATATTTATTTAGAGTATGTTAGATTAACATTATTATTATTATTGAAACATAATATAGTAGTAGTAATTATAATTATGATTAATTACTCTAAATCTCTTAATATTTGTATATTTAACTGAGTCATCTTTTACTTTTCATATTATACTAAATCATTTCCCACATTTGTCACATTATATTAAAAAAAATTATACATTAAAAAGACTATTTTTTTAATAAAAAATAATTCGGTCAAAGTGGTTTTTATATTTTGTTCAATTAATTGTTATAAAATTATTATTATTTATCATATTTAATTAAATTGTCTTGATATTTTAAAATATTATATTAAACTATTCTTCATATTTGCCTCATTATATTAAAAAATCATCACGACATTCATATGAATTTAATAGAATGACTCTTTAGTTTAATAGAACAAAATGTAAAAAATGATTTAATATATTATTAAAAATAAATGACAACTTTGTTTAATATACTCCCTTTTACCTCAATATTATAGGTCTTTTTTTTTACGCAATAATTAAAAAAGTTACATTTTATCAGTTAATAGTCACTTTTTTTATTAAAATGTTATTTGACACTGTTTATTGTACTTTTTTAAAAAAAGAGATTATATAAAGATAACTTATCATTTTTTATATAAAATCTCATTAATCATAAAATATTAAAATATCAAATAAAGTGAAATAGGAAATTACAATTCAAAATTATTAAAAAAATTTAATTATTAATCTAAATATATTGAGTAATTGATGAAAAAATAATTTGATAATTTATAATTAAATTAATATCTAAATATAAAAAATACGTATTTTTTTAACTTTAAAAACTATATATAACTCATAATTGGAATGGTAGCAAATTTCAGGGTTGAGAATAATTAACACTTGAAACTAATTATTCTGTCGCCTCGTGTACAAAAACGAGCAACTAGAGATTGGTGTTGATGTTAGATGCCACGTGTTGAAAGCTATGGTTATGGACACGTGGCCGAGTGGGTGAGGGCCTCCACTAGTCAGTGCATTATCGAATTGCCAATCACTTGAAAGCGACCTTTCGATGTCTGTTTTGGTCATTTTGATGACTTTCGAGTGTATTGTTAACACTTTTTTAGGTTAATTACAAAAAAAAGTGGCATAATTTGTTATAATTAATTAAATTATCTCGTATGATTTAATTTTTTATATTTACTTTATTATATTATTAAAATTATTAATTTTATATTGAAAATAATAAAATTTTTCTCTATAACTATAATAATTTACAATATTTAATTAAGTTGTCACTTTTTTTAACATAGTATGAAATAATCTTTATTATTTAATATTTTATGCTTCTAAAACTTAAAATTATTCTTAATTTGATATTTTTATTAACATTATATAAAATTCATAATATGTTTAATATCATACTAAATTTTCATAATTTACTATTCATATTATTAACTTTGTCAAATTTTTTAATTTTGAAACAATGAGAAAAAATTTAAAGAAATTAACAACAATCACAACTAAGCAGACTAAAATTATGATTAAAAAAGAGCTTATTAGCACCTAAAATTCAATTTTTTTTTTGAGGTTTAATAAAATTGATCAATACTTTTAATTTTGATAAAATTAGCCAAAACTAATAAAATTTTGATAAATTTAACAAAAATTCAAATTGATCAAAATATAATAATATATTATATGATATGGAAAACAAACATATATAAATTTTTATTAAAAAAATTAGTAAAATCAGTTCACGTTAATTATTAATATTAATTAATATTATTTTAATTTAATATTTTAATATAACATATTATCCTATTTTGATCAATTCGAATTTTGACTAGATTTATCAAAATTTTGTTAATTTTAGCTAATTTTATCAAAATTAAAAGGATTGACTAATTTTATCAAAACTCAAAAAGATTTGAATTTTAATAGCCAATAAGTCCAAAAAAATGTAAATTCAATTTTTTTTTTTAAGTGTAAACGGATTAAAGAGGACATAGAGAGTTTTTTAGGTGTGCGCATGTGTCAATGAAGATGAAAATTTTTTTTACTATAAATATATTTTATTTTATTATTGATTAATTTTTATTATAATTTAATTATGTATCTAATTGTGATTATAATCAATTTTTTAAAATTTTCTTATTTAAAATTTAATAAGATTGATGAGATAATAGGAATAGTAAAATCTAAAATTTAATATAGTAGTTAACGTATTATATTAAGTTACTATAGATTTTTAAGTAATTTTAACCAAAAATATCAAATTGAAAGGATCAAATAATATAATGAATAAAAAATAAGAGAAATATAATTTCATGAAATGTCAAATATAAGAGACGATTTAGTTAAATATGAAAAATTATAGAGATTATTAATAATAAATATTAATGATTTTTAATAAAAAAATCGACAAAATATCTAATAATACAATGAAATAAATGTGAGAGATTAAATTATATGATGTTAGAATATGATAGATGACTCAATTAAATATGATAAACTATAAAGAATTTATATTAATTAAATCTTTTATTTTTTTTAAAAAAAGTGTATTGTTTACATTTTTTTTGTGTGCAAGTGAAACAAAAAATTGTATATAATTTCTTGAATTGATAAATGAGTTAATACTTTTAGAGCCTACAATTTAAAAGGCAAATAGCTTTGATTATTTTTATTTGGTTTAATCAATTTCATAATTAAATTTTGACTTTAATTAGAATAATATTTTATTTTTTTAATTTATTATTTTTTATTAAAAAAACAATTAAGAAAAACAATTCATTTGCTTCCTCTTTATCACCTCATTTGGCTATTTCTCAACTTGCCCACCCAAACCAATAAACAGACATAATTCCATCTCCCTTCTTCATCTTAGCTCATAATGATCCCGTGATTCTCTTAACCAATCTCATATTTCGTCATCAAAATAGTCTAAACTTTTATAACATGTTTGAAAAAATATTTAGGGAGGAAATAAAATAAAAAGGAAAAATAAATTTTATTTTTCTTCATTTATTTTCTCTTTATGTTTGGATAAAAAAGCGAAAATACCCTCTTCAATATAAAAATATCAGGATAAAAATGTAAATTCAACATATTTTCTCTTCATTTTAGAAGGAAAAATAAATATTATTTTCTTTTTTCTTTCATTCTCAAACAATGAAAAATTGTAATCAATTCATATTTTTCATACTTATTTTTCTTTCTCTCTTATTTTACCTCATTTAAAACAAATGCTTAATGCTTGTTCATAATCATCCTTCTACAGCAACACAAATTCTTGCTTTCAATTATAAATTATTATTGTGGTGGTTATGACAGTGACAACATCAATTATTGTTGCTATTGATTCTACTTTTATTGCGGGTATATTGAATGAGAATTTTTTTATGAAATAAAAAAAAAAAAAGAGAAAGAATATTTGATAGTGATTTTAGTTGGTAATATTAAAGTCCGACAGATTAAAATTCTTAGACTGATATTGGGTTCACGATTAAGAGTATTATTAGAGTCTTAGATCTATATTTTTTTTGTTCTAGAAAATGAAGAGTTTGATGTGGAGATAGAAAAATATGATAAAAAGAAGTGGCATAGTAAGGAGAGAGAAAGAAGAGTAGGCAATGATGATGGTGTGTAAAGACTGAAGGTGAGGGTGGAAAGGTGGTGATGGAAGGTATCCATTCTTTGGCGTTGCTAAAATGATTGAGAGTTGCAATGATATAAGGTGTCTATTCTTGACGATGGTGATGAGCGCTTAATTTTGGTGGTGGTTGGTACAGATGACAATAAAAGCCAAAATAAAGAAGAAAAGAGAGGCAAAATAACATTTTTTTTTTTTTTTTTACTTTAAGTTTTTCTTTTGATTTTTTAATGTAAATTGTGTTTACAATGATTTTTTTTTCATATTTTAATAAAAATTAAATTAGATAAAAAAATAAGAATACTGTTCTAATTAGACTATTGCTTCTTGATGATGATAATAATCTAACAGTGGAATGAATTGGCTGTAAATTAAAACTTAAAAAACTTTTTAACATCAATTGTAGCAGAAGTCGCATACTCAAATTTACTTTTACTTCAAAAAGAAAATAAAATAGAAGAGAAGTGAAGTTATAATATTTATAGTAGTTTAATAATTTTCCTACATCCTCGCTTTGAATTTCTTATTTAGATCTTTATTCTTTTATAGCTCAACAATAATCTCTCTTTTATACAGTAAAAAATAACCTACTACTATCTTTTCTATAAGATATGAGAGTGTGCTAACTTTTTATTATCCTTATAAGAAATTCCCAAGAAAATGTCTGAACTTCTCAACTAGGCTATAAATAATGCTTAAGATATGCATTGAGTGCAACTCCCATTATAATTTAGCTAATCAAAATATATCTATACAAGCAAAAAAAAAAAAAAAAAATCAAAATATCACAACTCCAAGCCTATTAATATCTTAAAAATTTTTTTAAAGCATAAAAATATTTTCTAAGAAAATATAAAAAATAAAACTTGAATTTTTGAGTCTCAAACCCTCAATCTTATGCCTTTTAAACACTAAACTAAAATCTTATTGTTTAATTAAAGAAAAATTGAAGTTTAAATTAATAATAGTGTAATTATATTTATATTATTTATTTTTTAGGTGTAGAAACATTTTTTATATTCGCATGTATTTTTTTACTGATATAGTATAATATATCATAAATAAATAAAGTCAAATCTGATTAATAATATTTTTAAAATTAGATTGGTAAATGAATCAATCTTATGATGATTTTCAGTTTGCTCCGTCAAGCCAATCTTAGTTAATATACTTCAAATATTATATCATATATTTTAATAAAAAATCTAAAAAATATTTAGAGAATTTGAGACCAACGAACGATATCAATCAATAATTATACCCACAAATAATTCTCAATCAAATAAACTACTAGCTCAAGGTCAATGTTGCTACAAAAGCCAACCAATTCTACTGCATTAAGCCACTGGTAAGGAAAATTCAAGCACTCAGGAGACCACGTTTTGTTAAATCCATGGCTAACGTACAAATTACTGGTAGTGCTGTCAGACAAGGCAACCATTATGTTACCATTTGAAGAAATCAAAATGGACAGCAAAAGCACAAATTTTGAAAAAGAAAATAAAAGAGATTAACAAAAATATAAAGCACTTATTTAGAAAAGAAAGAAATTCAAGAAAAAAAAAAGTAACATAAAAAGTTGTCTTTTTAACAAGTTGCAATTAGAGTGATCTGACTTGAGTCTATGCTTAGAATGAAAGCTTGAAAAATAAGGCTTAGATTGGAGGTTTGATTCAGAAGCTATGTAGTTTAGGTAATGTTTAGAGATTTAGAAATGAGAATTGAAGGGTAATGCCACAGAGAAAAATAAAGTTTATGTGTGTTTAAGGGAAAAAAAATGAAAAATGATGTAGTATTATTAAAATCAGTTCTATTAAATTATCGAGACACCTGATTTGTCTAGATTTTATCGATTTAATTCAATTTTAAATAAGATTAGTTTTATTTATTTATTTAGACCAAATTGATTGATTTTAAGTATCCAATTTTCAAAACAATAAATCCAACTCATTAAGAATATTTTAATTTTTTTTCTAACGTAAATGAGTTATGTTTTGTTGTGCTGAACTAGCTAAATTATTTGTTTGTTTAGATGCAAGGGAAAAGAAAATAGAAACAATAAATATAGGATAACATCGCAAATATCGTGAAAGAGGAAATTACTCAAACTAGTAGAAAGGGCATTTTAACACATAAAGCCCACAATATGCTGATCAATAAACAATAAAATTAGCCTTGCGATACACCTGAATGATTTGCACTTATTAAGAATTTGAGTAATAGCTTATTCTGTTGTACTATTGAAGAATATGTAATCCTTAACAATCATATCTATAATTATAATCTTACTATTCATTTAAATTATCTTCTTATGACCTCTCTTTCAAGCCATATTCAATCCAAAGAAATCTTCTTCTAATTCTACTATAGTGATAGAACATACCCCAAGTTTGGAAGCTAAATTCCTTACCCATGCTCTATTGTAAGAATGGAGAAGACCATCACCTGACACTCTAACCTTGAGCCGGGCTTCATTGGTCTAGTCTCCTCTTTCCCTTCTCTGGCTGTCATCATTAGCCCCACACCATTGAAGTCACTAGTTTCTTAGTTGAGTTTCTTTGATTTATTACTAAATTTGCAATCTAGATCACTTATTAGAAATCATTTTACTTTCTTATTTTATCGTGTAATTTTTTTTATTTTCTATCTTAATAAATTTCAAATCTATATATCTGATTTAGTCTGTCTGTTTTTATATTTTTTTTATTTAATATTGAATTTATTGTATGAATAAGAAATTTATATTTTTTTTTAAAAAAAAAATCCAACTCTTTAATTATCAAAACAATTGTTACTGTATATAGCGAGCACATGCCCACAGCGGAAACCGAGACCACACTTGCCAAGATAATGACTCCAATGTACATTTGAAATTAACTATTTTTGGTGAGAAGAGTCATTATTGTTTCGACCCAAAAAAAATAAAAAAGAGAGAAGAGTCAATTATTGTCATTAACGATAATGAAGTGAGACAGGAACAAGGGAGGAGGGGCAGATGGGGGGATCTTACAGGATGATTTGTTAGGACACATCACTGATGTTGACGTGGACTTCTTTTGAGATTCTCCGACACATCTGCAATGCCACGTGTTTACTTTGGCTTAAAGGCAGAACGGCAATGTCTTCAACAAGGATTGCGGGCTTAGGTGGCAGGCCCACATTTTGGTTTACAATCATGAAATTATAGACTTCTTTCTTTTTTCTACTTTTTATTTTTTAAGAAAATTAGTGTCCATTAGCTGAAAAGCATTCAACAAAGTTTGGTTATTAAATTAGTACTAACAATAAGCGCATTGCACAGCTTTGTTAGATTCTTTTATATTTTTATTAATAATTTTAAATTTTTTTTTATATCTTTTTATTACTAACGAAGATATGAATGTATTAAAATATGGATTCATTTGATTATGAAAAAGAGATATTTTATATTAATTTATTCTATTAAATTATAATAATTATATGTTCTTATTTATAATAAATTTTATACATAAAATATTATATATAAAGATTCGCTTATTTTCCTATATTATTTTCGTCAACTTAATTTTAATAAAAAGCTATTCATTTAATTAATACATAAATTAATAATATAAAAATATATATTATTGAAAATATGAAAATAAATCAGCAATAATACAATTTTTATAAATAAAATATTATATATAAAAACTCATTTATTTTCGTTTATTATTTTCATCAAATTAAATGTAATAAAGAGCTATTCATTTAATTAATACATAAATTAATAACATATAAATATATATTATTGAAAATATGAAAATAAAACAAGATAAAATGTATATTTATTTAAGTATTTAAGAGAAAGATTTTACAATAATTTCACATTCATCCAATTTATTATATTGAGTTTCCAAATTGTATGTGAAAAGGGCTTCAAAAGTTTCAAAGTTTTTAAGAGATTATCTTTTTGAAATCTTTTAAGTTGTAGCATGGTAAAATATTTTTTTAGATAAACATCTTAACAAATATGTTTTATATTAATCACCTTTTTAATCACGTGCCATGATAATAAATAATAAATAATCTTTCAAATAAAACTGAAAATTAATATTAATGCCTATATATATATATATATATAAAATCTTTATGCGGTTTTAAATAAGATTTTTCAATATATTTCTGTGTTTGTGTAGTATATGATAATTGATAAAATGTTTCACATAGAAAAAAATCTTAAATTTTTTATATTGAATTTAATGTTATCATTTTTGTTAAATCTTCATTGGTAAGACAATTAGTATTTGAATCTTATTTTGAGGTATTGATCATTAGATTAAAGATGATAAAAAAATGTTTTTATTATAATGAAAGTATTTATCAAATCAATATAAAAGTTATATTTAATAAAAAATAATCAGCTAATATAAATAATACACTCAATACATTAAAATATATTTTTCAAAATAATACCGAAAAAATCAATATATAATATTTTCTTTAAACAAAATTGTTTACCTAAAGAATACCAATATCATAAGTAAGGTTCAAAGATACTAGACTTGAGCTAGTTGCCATTCGTGTAATCAAGAAAAGGCATCATATCAAATGTCAACATCTTCTTATTAAGCACTCATTGTGAGAAAGTGTATTTGAGAACTCAATGAAAATTTTGGAAAACAATAATATTCATTTACAAAATAAAATACAGCATGGAATTGAAATAAAAGATTTTGAGAAACAAATCATACCCAAGTGGCTTGAAAAAGATACAACAAATGCCCATATGAGAAGAATGAAAAAAAAAAAAAAAAAAAAAAAGATAAAATAGGTCATGGAGAAAGCGAGATGATGGAATATTTTTTGAGAATTGTATATTTATATAACTTGTAAAATAAATAACTTTTTTGTTATGCTAAATTTTTTAATGATGTAGCATATAGGTTTAAACTTATTTCTTACTACTTAACTACTTAAAAGGCAATAAACTTAAATTTAGGATTATCTGCCTTTGTTTCTTATTTTGCCGGTTGGTTACTACATAGATTTAAGTTTTTTTTTTTTTTTTTTTTTATTATGTTCTCTATTGTATAATTTATTGTTTCAATAGAATACTTTATAACATCCAAAATTTAGAAATTTTCAGTATAATTGAAAGATTATGTGGTTTCATTAATTGTAAGATTAGAATAATTTCATTTTTCTTTAGCCATGTTGAACAATTCATAAAATAACGTTAAATATTTAATTTCTTTATTCCTAAATATCTGTTGTTTTTTCAAAAAAATATTTTAAATATCTGTCACTTCAAAATATCAATGAGACTTTAATTTTATTTTTTTTTTGTAATTCTACTCTTGCTACAATTAATGTCATAATAATGCATTTAATTTGAGTTTTTTTTTATAAGAAAGGGTAATTTAATTGTTTTTCTAGACTTTAACCTAATTGATAGTCTTTCAATTCTTGTGCAATATCAAGAAAAGACATATTTAGGAACAGAGGAAATATTTGTTTCTCAATTTATAATTTATAATTATTTAGCTGAATTTGTAATATGATTTGGTGCATTCATGTCAGCCACCTGGTTGATTTGATATATATATAGTATTGGAGAAATAAAAAACTACTAGTTATAGGGCCCATCAAAAACACTAGATCCATTCCGCATGTTAAACAGGCCTAGTCCACAACCAAAACAAGTTGAATTTTCTCCCTCTTTCCTTTAGATAATCAATTAAAGACATTATCAGACATTGGGGCATTATAAACACAGTAACATGTCATTTTTCAACTACTCATAAACGTGTGAGCAAAACTCCAGAAGCTGAAAATAGAATACAGTTATTTATTAGCCTTCATATTCCATAAATTGTACATTGACATAGCATTTATTTGGGAACAAGTCCCTTAAAATTAGGAAAAATCTCTGATGGCCTTTACAATGCCAATCAGTTAAGCAGATGAATTGTGCATGTCTGCGAGAGAGTGAGTGAGAGGAACTGGAAGAAATGATGGTTGTGAAACAATTCAAATAACATAATCTTTCCAATAATAAAAACAACTGCATATTCTGTTTCTTCTATTTTGAAGAGAGTGCTACTCATTTAAAAATAACTCTTATCAACTTCACTAAGAATAAAAGACGCAATCTGACGTATAACCTTCTTTCTTAACCCAATAATTAAGCTAAATAATTACTATTCGGGCAAAAAAGAGCCTAATTCTTCACACCTTCACCTTCAGGTTGAGCTTGTGGGCTTTTAGATTCAGTTTTAGATTGGGCTTGAGTTTGTGGAGCACCTCTTCCTCCACCATTCTGAGATTACTTATACCTAGTTTAACAAAATACACAAATTGAGAGGTGCATCTTGCAAAAATATTAAAAAAAAATGAAAAGAAGGATGATGTTTAAACTTACCTTTCTTTTCCTCAATATGAGCTAGTCGCTCACCAATATGGATAGAACCAGCCTGAACCAGTATGCCTCTGAATATCACATAAATGCAAGGGAAAAATTGGATTTTAATCATACAATTCTAATATGTATATTCTGAATTTTAGCTCAAAACAAATACCATTTTATTAGAAGAATACAAGTTTGTGAGAAAGAAAGCAAATCAAATAAAGCTCTGTACAGGAAAATACAAGGAACAATATTAAAAAAATTATACGACTCGTGGATTAAATTTCCTTCCACTTGCAAGTATTTTATTTAGAAATCATTTTCTTTGTGAAAGACACTTCAAATATGAGAGAGAGAGAGAGAACCAAAAAAAAAAAAAAAAGAGGTTATGCAACTAGTAGAGAGCCAAAGACATTGTATCCACTTTTTGAAGCGCTTGTTACGTTACTATGTTTCAGAAGAAATGAACAAAACCCATCGCAATGAACCACAAGAGCACACAGGAAAGGAAAGAAATAAAAACAACCAACTAAAAACATTAAATTCTGTTTATATTGACAAAAAAAAAAATGCATTATAGAAAACAAATAACAATACCTCGAGGGCACTCTGCACTGAATTTGCTGAACGTAAGAGTTTCCAGAAAACAGTAAGTCGCAGAAAAACAAAAACAAATGAAATATAAATATACAGAACTAAAGCAAAAACAGAAAGACCTTATAACTTCTGACTTGAACATTATCGGGTTTTATAGGCCCGAATTTCTCAAAAGTCTATCAGCTGTTCAACAGTTGTATTCATTGGCAAATTGGCAACAAATATGGAGTAACCTTTAACCGCTATAAAACAGATAAACTGATAAATAAAAATAGTAAAAATAAAACATGATTTAAGAAAAATTGTAGTCCAGAGAAGTCAACAAGGCATAAATCCATAAATGTGCAACAAAAATAACAAAAACCTGAACTGCTATTATTCTTTTCCATAGATTTGCTATTAGCTAGACGAGGAGATGCTTCAGGTGCCACAGGTGCACGAAATTATTGGACAGGTTTGGCAGGTAAAATCCTCTGTTGGAATGGTTGCTTCTTATAATTCAATTCATTTGCCTGAATTAACACAACATAAGAAAATTAATCGTCTTCAATCATGTAATGATATGCTCACTTGAAACCCATACTTATGAACTTACCACTGATGCATAAGACTTGGGAGTATCTACCTGGACATTAGAAACAGTTGCCTCAGAAACTGGACTAGCATCAATTCGATCTGTGCCAACTGAAATTGAGCGACCATCATTCTGACTTGTATCAACAGGAGTGACTAGAGATAATCTCATCCACAATAGAAATCTTTTCATTGCCCATTGGATGACTAAATTCCTCAGCTTGAGCGGTATCATCCTCCGAAGGGGCAACAATTGTGTGATCCAACACAGACTGATTAGATATCAAGGTGGGCCCTGTAACAGCAAAATTAGCAATGTTTTTTCTTTCAACAAAATATCAAAATGAAACAACACACAAACTTACCGGGATCTGGTGTCACAGGAGCTATTGGAGCAGTATCATCACTGTCATCAATTTTCAGGGATATCACCTGATGGGCGAATTTTCTTCTAACATTGTCCTTTCCCGTCAAAGAAACCAGTCACCAAAACAATCACTCCATCACAAAAAGACCCTTGAGCATCAATTGCCAATATCTCAATCATAGAGTTCTTATGGTCAAAGGAAAGGATCATCTTCTCAATTTCCTGCCCCAAAAAAAGACATCCTCGGTACAAGAAGCAGCAAAGGTACATTGGCCAAAGTTATAAAATAATTAGACTGCTGATAAAGGAATAAAATCAATTTAAGGAAAGATATATTCAATAAAAGTAAGTCACAAATTCAGTGCTCACAACTCCCAAACCAAAATCAATGCTGGGATGGAAAAAAACCACCCATAACAAGTGACGAAAACTTGTATAAATACCAAGTAAGACCATGTTTGGTATACCAACAAATGGAATGAGAATAAGATTCTCATTCTATTTTCATGTTTGGTACCTTAATTTACTTCAAAATTTTAAGAATAAGATTCCAAAAAATTAGAATGTCTCACCAGTCTTCCTATTATATTATATTCCAAACAAAAACATTTAAATCCTCAATACTTATTTTAGAATGGGATTTCGCTTCCTATTTCTTAGTGTAACCAAAACATGGATAGACGGAATCTTTTACACAGAACCTATAAAATAAAGCATGATGCACATAAGCAGAGAAAGGGAGTAATTATCAGCGGATGAGCAAAACTAAAGTGCAACTAATTTCAAGAAAAGAAATGATGTCCTTGTTGCCGAATGAAAATATCTATATTTAATTAATTACTATACTGCCGAAGTTACCTCCACAGTTGAGACAGATGACATGAACCCATCCAAATCTGGCCGGCTAATCACACTAGAATTTTGATAAAACTTGTAAACTTGCTCTGGAGACTCAGTCAATTTATTGTAGTACTGCTCCACCAAGGCGTTCCCCACCACTTGTGGTGTGGGGATGGATTCTTCTGCCTGGGTTGCCATCCCTGTCAAAACATATTATACTAGATTCAAAAACAAAAACAAAGAGCAATAATGCATACACATTGTAAACAAACTGAACATAAAATATGAGAATATAAATGAAAGCAGATAATTGGAAATACAAACACAATAACATGAATTCAATGCAAATAAACACTACATATTTAATCAATATCCAGTCCCATGTGACTATCGCATAGAAGACTAGCTTTTTCAACAACGACAATAAGGTTACATGACTCATCAAGCTAAGTACAGCCCTAAACCCTAAACCCCAAGGCTAAAACTATACAGAATTCTAATAATTAAACACAAAGGATGTGCGTTCATAGGAGGAAAAACAATACAGGCATTGAATTGGCATGGGTTTGGACTAAAAGAAAGACCAAGAGAAAACTGTCAAAACCCTACTTGTAAAAGATTTGAACTTGAATTGCATTGCCAGAAACAAAATCCCAACCACAAATATCATGAACATACCAAAAGCAAAGGTTTTGATAACTCCAGCACCACATTAGGTCAAAGATTAAACAAAAAATTATTGACTACCCAGAAATGATCAAGCATTAAAAAAGGGAAAAATCAATAATAAGATTGTATTTGTAATTATATTATTCTCATAAGAAAAATACTTTATTTATTTTTAAATTAAACATAAATAAATCATTAGAAAAAAAATAGTGCATATGTGTGTGAATTGTTTTGTTACGATAGAGTCAAAAAGTTTCTTTTAATAAATTTATAACTCTCTACACTTTATTTTGATATTTTCTAAATAAAAAAAAATAAAAATGATCTTATCTCATTCTCACTCATTTCTAAACAAATAAGGTAAAAATAAATATTAATAAACGCATTAAAAGTACCCTTATTTTCTCAATAAAGATAAATAAGAAAATAAGGTCACTTTTATAAATTTAATTTAACTTTAAAATTATATTAGTTTTTCCATATTTTCTTCTCAAATTTGGATAATTAAAAATAAAGGGCCAGGAGATTTGTCTTCTCTTCAATATCTCCTCTTCTAATTTTTTTTCTCCATGCTAAACTGGAGAAATTATGTCTTTACCTCCACTTTCACCTCCCTCATTTTCTCCTCTCCATTTTATTCCTTTTTCAACCATAGATAAGAGCCAATTTGACCCCCAGTTTTTTCCTAAAAAACTCAACAAAATTCAAATTAAAATTTTCAATTAAATTAATAAATTTTAATTTTAAAGTCAATTAAATCCACTTTTTGATAAAAAAAATAAAAGCTAAAAAATCATTTGAAAAACTAAATTCAATAAGTTGAAAAATAACTTTAGATTTGTTATTTTTTTACTTTAAAATTTTAAAAATACCTTTTAGTTAATGAGTAATAAAAAAAATAATACTTTCATTTTTGCAGCTCTAGGCCACAAAAATTTCAATAAAAATAAATTACATTGATAATAATCTCTTTTTTGCTTCTAGATAAGTAAAACGATCTATTAAGATTCTTTATTTAATATTATTCTTATTTTGTATCATATATTTTTTTCATTAAATCTTTTTTACTAATAATGAAAATTAGTAAAATAAAATAGAATATAGAAATAACAAGTCATCGAAAATTAAAATAGCAATGTAGTCATCCCAATAAAGAAAAAATATATGATATATAAGTTACAGTTTCAACTTTTAAAAAAAAAATCTTTATTTACCCTTGATTTATTTCACGAAAAACAATTTACTTATAAAAATATTTTCTTAAAAAAATATTTTTTAAATCAATATTATTTTAGAAAAAATATTTTTTAAAGAATATTTTATAATATTTATAATATATTAAAAATATTAATTTTCTTTTGATTTCTAATATTATAATAAAAATTGGATGATAAATGTATTTATTATTTAATATGAGAAATAAATATATTAAAAATAACTAGCAAACAAGGAGTGTCATAATCAAGAATGACTAGTGATAATGAGTATATTAATAAATATAAATTTATATGATTTATCTTTATTTAATTAAATTCATCAAGTAATTTATTCTTTTAAAAAATAAGTCATCTTCCTTAAAAATAGTTTAATTTCTCATTGACTAAAGAATTATTTTTGTATTGATATATTTTGAAGTATATTAAAAATATAAAATATATTTTCATCAAAACAAATATAGCCTTAGTGTAATTCATTGAGGATCTAACATATATTGCAAAATAAGACTTACAAATTTTATCAGAGTATACTTTTTTATTGATCACAAGTAAAAGATGCATGCAAAAAATCCAAAAATAATGCAGGTCTCAAGACAAAGGCATAAATAGTTGAATGCTGGGACAAAAGCACATATGGGCCAAAGGGTCACTAGGCCTCCTCAAAGTTTGAAACTTTTCAAAGGTATTTTAATAATTTCACAATTTATATTAAAAAAAAGCCTAATATGTATATATGGAACCCATCTTAAATGTGAACTTCATCCATTTCTTTCTTGAAAAATCTGAGTTTTGTCTTTTTTTTCTTTAAGTTTTGCAATTAATTCTTGATTGTCTTATCTTTTATTTGCTTTTTGAAATATCTTCAAGAATAATCTAAGAGTTTTTTAGATAATTTTATATTTATAAATTATAATTTATTTTTTGTTGGATTTGATTTACTTTCTTTATCCTATATTATTTTTTATTAATTTTTTTAGGATCTAGTTGAATTATAGTTTTTGTAATTTGAAAATTGTTTGTTTCCTAAATTAGAATAAGAAGAGAACTTCTTGTAGAATTTCACCTACTATAATTTGTTTAAATAATTCAATATGATTCTAAATTTATTTTATTTTCTTAGATAATGGAATGGTTTTATAAAAAAAAATATTATTTACTATAGAGTTATCATCCCCATCAGTCAATTTACCTACTTTTGTTCAAAAATCATCAAAGTAAGATAATATTGAGGTTAATAGGTTCGTAGAGCTTACTTATTAAAGGGTTCATGTCAACTGAGTGAGTATAATTTTCCTCAAAGGATAAAAATCTAAAACGTAAATTTGTTGCATCTTGGTTTGATCAATTTAGGAGTTGGTTGGAGTATAGCATTATAAAAGATGCAACATTTTGTTTATATTATTAATTTTTTTTTTATGGGGCGTAGTAAAAGAGGGCATGATATTTTCGTATATGGTGTATTCAATAATTAGCACATGAAAGAAAAGATTGGGGAATTATGTTGGGACCATAATAGTGATAATAACAAATATAGATTGACTTGTGAATATTTGAAGAAGCAAGTTCAACATATTGAAGTGTCTTTTTCTAAAATATCAAAATAGTCAAATATTGATTATTGTTGTATATTAAATGCATCATTTATTTGTTCACGCTATCTCATGATGCAAGTATTAGCTTTTCGAGAAAATGATGCGTCAAAATAATCATTACATCAAGGAAATTTTATTGAACTTTGCAAGTTATTTCTTTATGTAATGAGGAAATGACTAATGTTGTATTGAAGAATGCTTTTGAAAATTTCACACTTACATCTCATGAGATTCAGAAGGATATTATAAATGCAGCTACAATTGAGACAACAAATACCATCATGAAGGATATTGATAATGATTTTTTCTCCATTTTAGTTGATGAGTGTTAGGATGTATTTGTCAAAGGATAAATGGGGGTTGCTATACATTATGCGAATAAGAGTGAATGTGTCATCGAACGTTTTTCTTGGTCTCATGCATGTTACTAATACAACTGCAACATCACTTAAGAAAGGTATTGATTCTTTGTTCGTTCTCCATTTATGGCTTGAGCATTTCTAATTTGAGAGGACAAGATTATAATGGAGCCACCAACATGAGAGGTGAATTCAATAGGCTAAAAAGTTTGATATTAAAGAAGAATTCTACTGTTTACTATGTCCATTGTTTTGCTCATTAACTCCAGTTCACACTTGTTGTTGTTGCTAAAAAGCATACAAGTATTGTTTCCTTTTTTAATATTGTTACATATTTATGTAATGTTATTAGAGGTTTTTGTAAACGTAGAGACATGCTTCTAGAGAAGCAAATGAAGAAGATCATTAAAGGGATTGTAAATGATAAAATCAAGACAAGAAAATGTCTACGTCAAAAAATGGCATGGAAGCAATCCAAAGATACCCATTGGAGTTTCCATTATAGCATGCTCATTAACTTGACGCATTATTTGCTTTTGTTCTTGATGTTATTGAGTATGTTATGGAGAATTGCAATGATGATCCACAAAAGGCTGAAGCCATTGATTTGCTAGATATTATGAATGACTTTGAGTTTGTCTTTGTGTTACATCTTATGAGAACAATTTTGAAAATTACATATGAACTATCATTAGCTTTACAAAGAAAGGATCAAGATATTGTCAATGCAATGAGTTTGGTCAAACTATCAAAAGTTTGTTTAAAAGTAATGAAGGATAATGGTTGGGAGACTTTGTTACTTGAAGTTTCTAATTTTTATAGGAAACATGAGATAGTTATGCCAAATATGGAAGATGAGTATGCAACTCGAGGTAGATCACGACGTATAACTAAAAAAATGAATAATCTTTACCATTATCGACTTGAGTTATTCTATTCCATGATTGATATGCAAGCTCAAGAGCTAAATCATAGTTTTGATGAAGTAAACATATAATTACTTGTAGGCATGACATGTTTTGATCTTGGAGATTTATTTTTCTGCATTTGATAAAAACAAGCTATTTCACCTTGCAGATTTTTATTCATCTGAATTTTCTATAACAACTCTATATGAACTTGAGAGTCAAATTAAAACATTTTATTTTTTATGTACATTTGGATGAAAAAAATTCCTCAATTTACAATTATAAGAGATCTTGCTCAAAAGATGGTTGCTACAATAAAACATATCATTTTTCCATTGGTTTTTTGTTAGTTAAGTTGTCATTGATCTTACCAGTTGTTACAACTATAATGGAAAAAGCTTCTTCAGTAATGAATATTATTAAAAGTTCACTATGCAACCGAATGAGAGATAGACCATTGCGGAATTGTTTGGTAACTTATATTGAAAAATATGTATTTCTAAGTATTAACAATGAAACTATTATGCAATAATTTCAAAAACTGAAGAACATAAGAGAAGTGTTATCATATAATCGTACTAAGTTTTTAACATTTGGATATTAATATGTAATTGAGTTAATATCAAAATACTGTTATTATTTATAATTTTATTTCTAAAGATAATATATATTATTTATTTTTATATTTTTTTAATTGGACCCTTGGATAAAATTTTTACCCCCCTCACTAGTTGAATGTGGATAATATTTACACAAAAAAATAAAATATATTAAATTAAAAAGAATAACCCAACATAAAGATCAAAAAGTTTAATATGATAAACATGTAAATGGGACAGAAGAGATGGAGAGTTAAAATTTGTTTTTCTTTATTTTCATTTTCTTGTTGTTGGTAAATATAATTGGTTTTGAATTTTTCACAAAACAATAAGCAAAAAAGTTTAATATGATAAACGTGTAAATGGGACAGAAGAGATGGAGAGTTAAAATTTGTTTTTCTTTATTTTCATTTTCTTGTTGTTAGTAAATATAATTAGTTTTGAATTTTTCACAAAACAATAAGCAAAATTAAGCAGAAAATGAGTAGCTCCCAGCGAGGATCGAACTCGCGACCTTTCGCTTACGAAGCGAACGCACTACCACTATGCTATGGAAGCTTTCACGATAAATTTTATAAAACTATTATTGTAAAAGTCAAAAAACTGGATTAGGGTTCACGCCAACACTCCGTAAGTGGAGGCAGTTCTGATGCTGGAGGGAAAGATGTGCGGAATAGCCCTCATCATCTCTGGCATTCG
Organism: Omphalea diandra; assembly: GCA_949677035.1. Classification (NCBI taxonomy): domain Eukaryota; kingdom Viridiplantae; phylum Streptophyta; class Magnoliopsida; order Malpighiales; family Euphorbiaceae; genus Omphalea; species Omphalea diandra. The sequence goes on along the minus strand of CATIWR010129463.1, from coordinate 27,740 downwards.
CATTACTCTGTCGTCCACTCTCCTTCTTCCTTCATCAAACAACTCAAATTCTGTGTTCTCCATCAATGACATCGAAGCAGCTCTTCGGCGACGAGGTCCTGATAGCTTTGGCAGCAAGAAGCTCATAATCTCCTGGAGGGGTCAAGAATTGTTCTCCGCATTCGAGGACAGCATTGCCGAAAATGGACAAATTTTCTGCCAAGATCAAAACTGTTTTGGACAACTGCACTTTTTCGGCGCCACTTTGCAACTTAGAGGAGCAAAGCGTGTAGCTCAGCCATTCGTCGATTCCTTTGGGAATATCCTTATTTATAATGGTAATTAATTTATTTTTTATGGTAAAGATTCTTTTGTGTTTTTTAGACTGTTTATTTCAATTGGATTGTTATTTGAGTGTTGTGATTTGTTGAAGGTGAAATCTTTGGAGGAATTCCTGTTGAGAGTGATAGTAATGATGCTGAAATTCTTTTGCGAACTTTGGGAAGTTGCTGCGAGTGCAGTTCTGCCGAGCATATAAGTTCTTGCTCTAGTAGTGGAGAAGGGAAATCTGTTCTTGACGTTCTTTCAAAGATTAAGGGACCATGGGCTGTTGTCTATTGGCAGGTAGTTGCGAGTGCTTTTTTTTTTCTAATTTGTTTCTATCATGATTACTGTTTTTTGGTTTTTGTTGGGTGATGAAAGTTTTGATTTTTTTTTTTTTCCTCATGCGTAGGTTAGTTCAAAAACTCTTTGGTTTGGTCGGGATGCATTTGGTAGGCGGAGTCTTCTTGTTCATTGGCCTAGCATGAAGGACTCTCGGTTTCTGATATCTTCTGTTTCACCATTTTCTTCTGGTGATCAGAGTTCTGGTATATAATGCTTGGTAGAGCTTTTCCTACCTTTATCCTTTTAATATATATACTCTCTGGATGATTATGATGATTATTTGCATGATCTTGAATAATGTTTTTCATTAAAAGGAGCAACCATTCTGTTGTAATTTGTTATATGCTATTCTGGTTGGATGACCTTATTGTAACTTTTCTTAAATGAGCATTCAAGATTCTTGATTTTCTTTCTGTTTCTACTATATAAGTTTTTGTTTTCTATTACTTTGCCTTCTGTCGTATTTATTAAAATACACACCTTGCTGGAGTGCACTCCACTAGGATGATAACAACTAGTTATATTTTACTAGGAGAGGATATGTAATGTTTTGAAACTCATGTAAGCTACACAACTTAGTTAATCACGGAAGATGCATCATTTTCTTGATAAAATGGCAACCATGGTATACTAATGACTGTTGTCTAACACGAGCCATCTATTTGGTGCAGATCTTGGAGATGAAGATAGTGCCACTCCTAATTTCTGGGAGGAGCTTTCATGTGGGGCATACAGTTTATCAATGAGTAGTTCAAAACTGGATGGACGTCTTTTTGGTGAAATCCGAAAACATGAATGGGCAAATAACATGCTAATGGACCTGATTAAGTGGGAAAGAGTTTCTGTTGAACCTACACCAAAAAACTTATATTCTTTATCTGGTAAGACTATTGTGGTAGGATAATATAACATGTCTTCACCTTCTTTACATGTAATACCATTTCAATCTGGTTACATATTGCCCTGTGCATAAAATGCAAAGCATGCAAATTCCAAACTTCTATAGTAAATCTCATTTTGACTAGTGAAGAATGAGGATCCTAGGTTGTAAATTTTCTTTGACTTTGTAGGGCCTTATCGAACCCCTGTTTCATTGCCAGCTCAGAGTGTGTTAAGTGTTCTAAGGAAATCTGTGATGCTGCGCTCAACACTCCCTAAGGATTTTGAGGTCTGGAATTTCATGGAATTAAATTGCTTTTCTTATGAATGTAAATAACATACCTGTTTATTCTTAGAAGTATTTATTCTTTTATTTTGACCAACATAACAAGGTTCTTTTGTTTCACTGAATATAACTTGTTTATAAGGTTTTAAGTGAGGTTAATTTTTTTATTGAGTTTTAATGGTCTTTTTAGCATCTCTTTCTTCCCCTTTTCTTTTCTTTTCTTTTCTTTTTTTGATTATTTTTTGGAAGGGATTGTTAGATCTAAAAGAAATGAGCATTTGTAATCTTTATTCTGAGTGAGTTCTCAAAAATAAAAAATATTTATGCTAATTGATTATTCTTCCAATTTATTAAAACACTTTGGATTTAAATGCATAGGCAGGAACATCTGATAGCAGGCAAGAGGAACTTGTTCCAGTGGCAGTCCTGTTTTCTGGTGGATTGGATTCTATGATACTTGCATCTTTGTTGGATGAATGCCTAGATCCCATCTGTATGTGTTTCTAATAAACTAGGTTTCTCATTTTCTATTGGTTTTTGTTTCTCTCATCTCTTAACCCTATTGTTTAGAGAGGAAAGAAAATAAAATTTTTTTCCCTCTTCATGTTTGGATAAAAAAGAAGGGAATTATTCTCCTTCATCTATTTTCCTTCCACATGTTTGGATAAAGAAGAAAGAAGGAAAAATAAATTTATTTTCCCTCATTCAATTAAAATATTAAGAGTAAAAAGTTAAATTCACTATAATTTCATTCAATCATCACATTTTCTCTCCATTTTGGAGGGAAAATAAAGAGAGAAAAATAAAAGTTATTTTCATTGCCTCTTTATTTTTCTTTCATTCCCAAACAATGAAAAATTGTAATCCTCTCTTATTTTCCTTCCTCCCTTATTTTACCTCTTTCCAAACAAAATCTAAAAGTTTTTTGAATTTAAAAAGTTCTGACCGAGCACTTATTATTCTGCCACAGCTGATAGTTTGTAGAAGTCATAATACTTAGCCTTTCAATCTTTTGCCTAACTCTTTATCATGTTTTCCCTTATGCTCGAACTTGGGTTCTTATGAAGTCGCTGAAAATTTAAGGCACATGGTTCTGTGTGTTTGTGCATGTGCTTTTCCAGCAAAAATTTTTCAAACAGCTGCCGCTATCATACTTTCATATCTTGATTTTTATCGTTGTTGTTATGTCAGGCCTGCTGGGGTGGGATCAAGTCCTATTGAGTTTTGAGTTTTGAATTTCCTAAGGCAATTTAGTTGCTTATTTGTTTATATTGGGTATGCTATTTATTATATTTATTGCTCATGAGTTTAACATACTGAAAATATTTATTGGACAATGAAGGCTTTGTAGCTTTCTGTACAAGTTTTCTTAGCTCCTATGTTTTTGACTTGTACCCTTTGGCTGGTCCATTATCATTTATGTTAGATTGTTGTTTCTGTTTCCCTTGGAGAAATATAAAACCTTCAAAATATTTTAAAATCCTTCTGTGTATAACTTATTATGTTACTACTTATCACGTTAGCAATATTTGCTCTATTTCTTTGCTGCTTCTTTATTGAAGTTGGCCTAAAAGCAAAGACAACCAGTCAAAATGTTGCCATGTATTATTCTGCAGAGTTAATTCTCCAAAAAATTCCTTTGTGCAGATGGAATTGATTTACTCAATGTGAGCTTTGATGGTCAGTTTGCCCCTGATAGGATATCTGCCAAGGCGGGCATCAAGGAACTTAGAAGGATTGCACCATTGAGACGGTACAGAACTAAATTTTGTATGTCTTGGTCTGTTTTGACATGCACCCACGTTAATTTAAAATCTCCTAAGTTCTTATGTCTAATGATCTAGGAATGCTATTGGGGAATTTTTGACATGTATGCAGCGTATATATGAAATGCTTAATGCAGCTATATATGAAATTTTTATGTAGTGATAGTTGGAATAACTTGGAGCATTTACAGACAAATGGATGTGGACCCAAAAAAAAAAAAAAAGGCTCTATATTGAATTTGGAGTCCACAGCAACAATAAATGGGCCTATTTTTGTGGTTAATAAACTTGGGACACTTTGAGTTCCTCATCCAGCTAGAAAGAGGCAAAGACGATGAGTTGCATTCTTCTGTGTAGCTAGTTCAACTTGGTTTTGAGTCCATATTGTTCATCAATGAATCCTAGTTTGGTCCTGCATTTTGATATAATGTTTTTCTGAATGATCTTTCTTTGTGGTATTCCTTGGATTAAACTAAGGGTTAATTGAGAATGCAGGTGGAAGCTCGTAGAGATTGATGCTGACTTGTCAGAGTTGACTGCAGAAATGAAGCATGTTATGTCTCTAATTAACCCTGCAAATACCTACATGGTAATCAGGTTCATTCTTAAAAATAAGTATAGTTTTGTTACATTCGCTTTTTCGCATTCATGGAAGCATATAACTCACTAATTTCTAAAGTTGCCTTCTGAAATAAATTATTTTATGATTTTGAGCATTTCTTGATACACATATAGGCATCATTTCATCTTGATGGTTCTTTTAAGGTATTTCAAGTGATGATGAACATGTCTGATTGCAAATAGAATCAACATATCAATTTAACTCTGTTAATATGTTGGAAATGCATTTGTTGGTGGTACCCTTCTCTGAATTTAAAAGGTTCTTTATTTACTTAATGTTGCAGGACCTGAATATAGGAATTGCTTTATGGCTTGCTGCAAGTGGTTGTGGTTGGGTCTATGAAGGAACTAACAATAACACTGATGAGAATCAACAAGCCTCTAAGTACGAGTCCAAGGCCCGGATTGTGCTAGTGGGCTCTGGTGCTGATGAGCAGTGTGCTGGTTATGGAAGGCATAAAACAAAATATAGATGTGGAAGGTACGGTCTTAATGCGACCAAGTTTCATGTTTTTCTCAATTATATAAATTATGCCAAGTATTTGTTTATAAATTCCACTGTAATTTTTTTTTTCCATATGATGTCCAAGTTGAAATGCAATGTGTAGAGTATGTTGTGTAATCTCAAAGGTATTTCATTATTCTAACTTATGCAGTTATGAAATTTGATTTCTGTTGTTTTTGCCCCCTTGTTATTGCCAATCAATTATGATCTATTTGGTGGTAGCAGAAGGAATGCAGTAGGAATCCAACTTCCAAGAATCCTCTTGGACGAAGTCATATGTCACGCCACAACACTCAAATTCTGTACACATACATAGTTGTTAAAGGCACAAGGTGCACTAAGGTGCTGAGGGCTCTTGGAGCCTAGTGCAAGGCATAGGCATGCGCTTAAGTGACGTGAAGCGCAAAAAAATTATAACTTAAAGAATTTTTTGAAGTTAAGATCTAATAATTTTATAAATGTATATTAACATTATAAATTAAATAAATTATTTAGTGTATGCAAATAGGATTACTAATAGACTCAAAAGAGAGACGCCTAGGATCAAAATCACTATTCGCCCTCTTTTAATTCAATGATTCAGTGAAGCGGAAAGATTGAGTTATCGTATCCCTTGTGATAATGTATTTTGAATTAGAAAAGTCACATTGATATCTGCTTTCAAAATTTCAATAAAAAAATTTAAATTGATTACATTTGATTTTCATATGAAAATTGATTGAATAATTTTTATACTTAGAAATCATATGAAATTCAAATTGTTAAAACATTATTAATCCATTTTTTTCGATTGAAAAAAGCCAATTTTAAAGTTGATGGCTTACATAAATAAATTTATAATAAAATTCAAATAAAAAAAGAAACCTTTTTCTCTTGATTGATAGAGTACTTATCTTTTGTTTTTCTTTTGAGAATATTGATAAAATACTTATTAAGCTGAAAAGAATGAAAGAAATATAAAAAAAATTATTTAATTACATAATATATGCCACAATAAAAACACGAATATAGTGTAGAATTTGGATCAATTGACTTGACCTAAATAACTTCATTGTAGTACAAATCCCAAAAATAGATTCATTATTTTCTAGTTTTATTTGAGAATAGGTTTTGGGTTATTTTAAATGTGGACATAAATTAAAGCGTAAGCAATCCATTTAAAAGAAATTATATCTGTATTATCAATTGGTATTTCTTTTTTTTTAATAAAAGTTCAACCTCTCTCTCCATAAAAAAAACGCTAGAAATAGAAAGAGAATGAAAGAGATAAATTCAAGCACGTGCTTGCTAGAAATGAAGTGTTCGATAACCAACAACTCCAATAATGGTGATTTAGGTCAAATTTTGGAGACATCAAGAAACTTTCTAGGCACATTGATAGTGGATTCTAACAGATCAAATAGCATTAGTTCTAGTGGTAGTGGTATTTTTAAGTGACTGATGTAGCTAGTAATGGAAGTTAAAGAGGGGTGCCTTTTTTACGTCTAGCATTGGCACCAAGCGTGTGCTTGAGTGATAGCATTTACTTTTGGCCTTTAGAAGCATAAACCCAATCCCTTAGTGTGCTTCGCACCTCAAGTGTGCCTTTGACAATTATGGCCATAGATTAACAACATTTTGCACCTCAGGCGTGCCTTTGACAATTATGGACCCATATGAACAAGATGATATAAATGTAAGCACATATCTGAGCTAGTACTGGCTCAAGATTTGGCCCTTTGGATAAATATTTGGTTTCCTAAAAACATATTTGTTAGTGACATAGTTGTCAAAGGCGTGCTTGAGGCATAAGGCATGCCAAGCAATTGGGTTTGTGCCTTTGAATGTCAAAGGCAGGTGTTGTCACTCAGACATTCACCTTGGTGCCTTAGGCGTGTGCCTGGCGCTGGTGCTAGGCGCAAAAAAGACGCTTCTCTTTACCTTTCATTATCAACTACATCTTTTACATAAAAATATCACCATTATCTACATCTTTCACTAGATAATTTATTTAATATATAATGTTAATATGCACTTATAAAATTATTAGATTTTAATTTTAAAAATATCTGTAATTTTTAATTATTTTTGTGCCTCATGTCACACAGGCATGCGGTTGCACCTCACACTTCACACTTAGGCTCTAGGACCTCTTGGCTCATTAGTATGGCTTGCGCTTGTAATGACTATAACAACTATAGTTAGTGAAAAGGGAATGCAGTGCTTTAAAATTTTTAATAATAATTAAAGCTTCCTTGAAGTTCCAATGATTTTATTGAAAGCTTCATTATATTTAATAGAATGTTTAGACAAGCACACAAAGCAAATTCTGCAGCGACACTGCTTTAGCATAATCGGACGTGAAAAATAAATTCTATTGATGAAAGAAGTTTGTCCAACAACAACAAAGGAGAACTATTAGTTTTGGCTGTGGCAGAACTTGCTTTCTTTTTCTTTGGCTGTTTTATACTGTATTTAACAATAGCAAAAGGCAAAAGAGCAGGAAAAGCAAATTACTGAATAAAACCATATTTGAATTTGTCATGCGCTTAAGGTTTGAAGCATGCAGATTTAATACGGTTGTTTTTAATTATGAGCTCTTAACGATAGAAAGATTGTGTTGCCATACGTCTGGCACATTTTTTATGGTTTTTTGAATTATGGGCTTTTAACAGTAGAAAGATTTGTTATGGTTCTTTTTGGATTGTGGGCTCTTAACAATAGAGGATTGTGTTGCCGAGGTACTTCTGGCAGATTTTCATGCAATTGTGTATTGAACTATTATCTTTGAATTTTTTCCAGTTTAAAGTAGCAAGTTTTGTTAAATGACATATGACATGGTCTAAGTTTTGGCATATTGTCTTGAGATTTTGGAACAAAACTTTCATTTTGTTGTATACATTTTGGGTATCGACATGTCATCATCAGTTGGCGTGGGCTCCATGAGGAAATGAAATTGGACATGCAGAGAATATGGAAACGAAACATGGGGAGAGATGATAGGTGCATTTCTGATAAGGGGAAGGAGGTATTACTGACTACTCAGACTATTATTGCTCATGACGGTCCCTTACATTGATTATTTATTATCCAATTGCCTTCACCAGGCTAGATTTCCTTTCTTGGATGAAGATGTTATTAGGACTCTTCTTGATATTCCTTTGTGGGAGGTTGCCAACCTTAATCAACCTAGTGGAACAGGTGATAAGAAGATCCTGAGAGAGGTTTGTTCTCTATTTCCTTGGTTCATATTACATGCAATTGATGGGGTTACTTTTCATTGAGATCTTGTCTGTTTGGATATCTATGCATCCATATGAATAGCTATTATGTCTAATCCTGATGTTCCTTTTTGCCATTCATTTTGATAACTGTAAAGATAAAAATAGGAAAGGCACTGGATGAGTGACAACCCTGTCCTTAAAGGATAAGTGTTCTTCATTTTCCCTCAATGTTCAACGTTACTTTCTAGGTCTTGTCTGCTTCCCGCTGCGTTTAATAGATGATTTCATGCCAAGCAGGGTTCGCAAATTTCTGCCCTGACCAAATATTAACTGTTTGGTTATCATCTGTCTTGAAGGTTGCACAAATGCTTGGTTTACGTGAGGCAGCAATTCTTCCTAAAAGAGCAATCCAGGTTTGTGGTATTTCTATTTGGTTTGTTAACAAGCTAGTGTATGGTAGGATAAATCCCATATAAAATTTTTGAAAGCAGTAAATTCTTTTTGAGTTGCTATAATTTAGAGGATGAAGGAAAAATGAGTTCCTTCCCTGTGTTTTCTTGAAAGCATTGATCCCTGCTTGAAATTCAAAACAACTGCTCTGCCACTGATCCTCTGTAACTCTAGTTCTAACTACTTTTATTATACATATGAAAAAAAAAAAAATTTTGACTCTGATCTATTTTTGCAGTTTGGTTCAAGAATTGCAAGGGAATCAAATCGAAAGAATTTTGGAAGTAATCGTGCTGCAAACCAGGCATCTGCTGGAAGTGCAGTTATAAACATACCATAGTGGCTTATTATACTTGGTATTGCAATGTTAGGTGGCCATCCTGAGGTATATGTCCCTCTGGTAGGACTGCAGCCAACTTGTTTCTAAAATTGGGATATTTTGGGTCTGGTTCTGACAGAGGATAGTGCAATGTGGGCCAGCAGAAACTCTGTTTCAGTGAGCATTGTCACATTGTTTGTCAATGGCCTTTTTTAATGCTGCGCTATGCATGAATTGCACCATAAATTTTTGATGAATCAGGTTCTGAGAAGAATATGACAGCTAAGGGTTTGCGTTGAGTGGTTGGGCTCCCAGATATTTTACTAGAACTAGTGGTATGGGCTGCTTTTTCACATTGTTTTATTGCTAATGTTTGCATACAGATCAAGCACACATGTTGCATCAACAATTTGTGATCTTTTTGTTTTTAGCCACTCTTTTATCCCAATAATCCTTTATCAGCAGTTTTGGATGAGAAATGATTATATGAACTCGGCATACAAGCAAACTATGCATTTTTCCTTTTATAAAGATGTGAGATTCACTCTTTAAGTTTTCATCATATCTGTATTGGAAGATGCTTGTTTATGTCTAAGTATCTTATATATCAAGTCAATGGTGCAACAATACTTAATAATTATTTTTTTGTATAATTTTCTTAAGTTTAAAGGCATTCAGGCTTTTTTTACATCCTGTGTATAACTTTTTTGTCGATTTGGTTTAATACATTTGAGATATGTTTGTTATATCAAAAAATAAAATGAGAATACAATTTTTATTTCTTTTATATTTGATATTTTAATTTACTTCAAAAACGTAAAAAGACATTCTAAAAAGATTATGATGTTTTATTATTTTTAGAATTTCGTTGCTTAAATTGATCTATTTGCTTGTAAAACATAAGATAATTATATATATGACTAACTATTAAAATTTTATTAATATTTAAATTTTATTTTCCATATTAAATAAAAACATTAAAATTCTACTATTTAGAAATGAGATTTCATTTTTCATTTCTTACAGAATCAAACGTGTTATTTATGTAGGCAAATTAAAATGTATTATTTCTTTGTGTGCCAGATTTACTAAATGATTTCTCTTTGAGATATGTGGTGGCTTTGTGGAAGGCTTCATCTTTGCCCTAATAGATATTTTAATTAATTGTTGGATGAAATTTAGGATAAGCTCCTCATCGAAAAGATCCTTTGAGTTTCCAGTAAGAATTAAACATAAGTCTTGTAAAAATCCTAATTTTTTTTTCATCTAGTTTGGGGTTTATGATTTTTTTTTTTTTTTTTTTTTTTGGGGTTTAGTGGGCAGTAATGGTAAAAGTGAAGTTGTCTTGGAGTAGCTATTAAGGTTTATATCTCAAAAAGGTTAAGCTAATTTCTATTGGTTTGTTTGAACTCTCAATGCAGTTTATTTTATGAGATGAAGGGCTATAAGGATGAAATATTAAAAATTTTCAACATCTAAATTATATACGCATTAAAGAACCCAAGATAACAAAAACGATTAAAATATAAATTATGTGTTTTATTGCATAGTTAAATTTATTAATTAAAATCATTAAAATTCTCAACAGTGATGTGAAAACTTCATTGTTAAGTATAACTTTAATATTTATATTATTCAACTTGATTTTGATTAGTTACAAACTAGAATTTTCTGTTTCAAACTCGATTAAAATTATATTTTAATCAATACATGCTAAATTAGGGTTTTCAAAATTGTTGATCATAATTACTTTTTTGAAATTGTTTTTGACTTGCTAGCACTTCTATTATTGAAGCTTGTTTCCATAGCAATGAGTTTTTTCATTCATAAATCGCTATACAATATTTATAAAAAAAAATATTTTATAATTTAATGTAAACAAATTATAATACCATATTTATTTTAAATCTTCTTCAATAATTTTGTATTTTTGTTAAATATAGAGATATTCATTAGATATATTATTATAACACTATGAAGATTAAAAATTAAAAATCTTAATACAAAAAATAAAAGTAAATAAGTTATTAACAATGAAAGACAAAATAAATAAAAATAGATAATATTATCTATTTCATTATAAAAATTAAAAAAGTAAATACAAAAAGGCTCATCATCATTAAAATATAGCAACAATAGCTCTAAAATAATATAAAGAAATTTTGTATTAAAAAGAAAAAGAAGAGCTTCTAGGATTTTCATTGTTGGAACTTTTGAATCTTATATGAAAAAACCAAAATGAAATTTGAAAATAGTAATGTAACTAGAGAAATGCTAAACACCTTTTTTTTTTTTTTTTGGAAATATATACGTATTGACTAGCAAAATGGTTCACGCAATGTTGCTGATTAAAATTATTCAGAAGTGTCTGTTTTGTATTATATATTTTATTAATGTCTAAATTGTGATCATAGTATTATTAAAAATTTTCAAAATAAACTGTTTGCATTATAAAATAAAAATTGTTATTATTATAAAGTATAGTGAACATAAGGAAACTTAGAATATTAAGTTTGTATATTCTATAGAAGACCATAGATTCGTAAAAGTATTTTATTTATAAAAAGTTATAGAAAAATAATACTAAATATATAAAAGTAATTGTTATGAAGTTATTTAGTTAATATATTATCTATTGTTCATTGTCTATAAGGTTCTATTATAGGAAATTAAAATATATATTTTTCTTTAAAAAATAAAAAAATGTATATGAAATAGCAATTTTGTAAATGATTTTTTTAAAGTGGAGTTACATTTTTTACGGTTGTCGTTGATAAGAGGTATTCTTGTAGTTAGCCTACAATGATAGAGTTTCATAAAATTATATAATAGTATGGATATATTTTAAAAATAAAAGATAATGTTGTATAAAAGTTAATCTGCGAATCTTCGGTTGATATCGATGATGATGCTATTTCAATCACATGAGAAACTTGAAAGCTTTTTCTGATAGACTTTCATCAATACTCAATAATCTGAGGGGTCGTTCAATATTTCTCTGACTCTACAAAGTTGCAAGTGTTCGAAGAAGTGTTAAACAACAGAGAGGGGTCATTATTTTTTAAAATATTTGTTACCTTAAATGATAAATTATATAGATCATCTATTCGAGTTTTAAGTGCAACTTGAAATAATTTTTGTAATTTAAAAATTTTGCTCATGAAAGGAGATAATAAATTTATTTATTTTTTTTTTTGTTACTTTGAGCTAGATTTCTAGCCAAAATGCCAATTAAATTCGTTGCTTAATGCCCAAAGATTAAAAAAAAAAAAAAAAGTTGTGGATCCTGTATCATCTTCGACAATATCATTTAACTTGTACCTACAATTTGATTTAGAATATTATTTTTTTATAAAGTATTTAATTATTATGAATTTTAAGAGAAATATATTAATAATAAATACCAATAAATGAGTGGATCTTTCAGTGACCCACAATTGTTACATCAAACTTGATTATCATAGTTTTGGATATTACTTTTGCATTATGGTCATGCTCTATACCATAATTATCGCTAGCTTGTGTCATAATGCTTGGAAAATCAAGAAATGCACATCTATCAATGACACATCAAGTTGTTTAATAAAGACATTTGTTGGTAGTTTAATTTAAAATAGATGGTGGCTTTATTTTGTAATTGATCTGCTTTGGTATAACTATAACCATAAATATGGTATATGTTTGCTTAAGCAGGCAACTGTCGAACATGAATTATAAATTGTTGTGGGATTGTGCCTTGCATTGAATCACCTAAAAAAATAAAATATTATAGTGCAATATAATTATATAAATAATTAAAGAAAATGAATATGAATGAGAATTAGAAGAAATGAAGTTCAATTACCTTTTCATCAAACGTTAGAAAATTTAAACTAAAAATTTCAGTGAAATTGGATATGTTAATAAAATTTTATATTATTGTAACACAAATTTTGATTTAAAAGTGCATTAAATATGATGAGATTGTACCATTAAAACCCATCAAAAAATCAAATATGTTTTATCACTAGCTCATGTCATAACGCTTGAAAAATTAAGAAATGCACATCTATCAAATGACACATCAAGTTGTTTAATAAAGACATTTGTTGATAGTTTAATTTGAAATAGATGATGACTTATTTTTGTAATTGATCTGCACTGATATAATTATAACCATAAATATGGTATATATTTTTTTTCAGCAGGCAACTGTCAAACATAAATTATAAATTGTTTTGGAATTGTGCCTTGCATTGAATCACCTGAAAAATAAAATAATATAGTACAATATAATTATATAAATAATTATAGAAAACGAATATGAATGAGAATTAGAAGAAATGAAGTTTAATTTCCTTTTCATCAAACATTAGAAAAATTAGACTACAAACTTCGGTGAAATTGGATATGTTAATAAATTTTTATATTCTCACAACAAAAATTTTGATTTAAAGTGCATTAAATATGATGAGATTGTACCATTAAAACCCATCAAAAAATCAAACATGTTTTTATCACTAGCTCGTATCATAACGCTTGGAAAATCAAGAAATGCACATCTATCAAATGACACATCAAGTTGTTTAATAAAGACATTTGTTGGTAGTTTAATTTGAAATAGATGGTGGCTTACTTTATAATTAATTTGCGCTGGTATAACTATAACCATAAATATGGTATATGTTTTCTTCAGCAGACAACTATTGAACATGAATTATAAATTGTTTTGGGATTGTGCCTTACATTGAATGACCTAAAAAAATAAAATAATATAGTACAACATAATTATATAAATAATTAAAGAAAATGAATATGAATGAGAATTAGAAGAAATGAAGTTCAATTACCTTTTCATCAAACATTAGAAAATTTAGACTAAAAACTTCAGTGAAATTGGATATATTAATAAATTTTTATATTCTTGTAACACAAATTTTGATTTAGATATTTAACACGAACTTTATTCGGATATTCTTATTTGTGCTATTTACCTCAGATAATAATGTCTACGTCATTATCTTCCAATAAACATGTTAGACATAATCAAAAAGTAGAAGTTATAAATAAAAAACAAATAACTATTTATATCAAAAATAATAAAAGATAAATCATTAAAAATTTCAATATATACAATATTTCTTGTAGTATTTGTATTTGCGTCATTTCATACATTTTTTTGTTTATCACAATACATAAATTTTTATTTGAAGAAAGTTTAGGTAATATAACATATTTAGCTATTAAAGAGTGTAAAATTCAAACCTTTATTAACTGATTTATATAATAATAATAATAATAATAATAATAATACTAATAATAATAATAATACTAGTAGTAGTAGTAGTAATTCATAAATGAGGATACAAAATTAATTTTCAAGTATATTACACTACTTAAACCTTTCCAAGCAATCAATATTTGTGCAAAATAACCAATCTTTCTAACAAAATAATAAGTTATGTTTAAGAAATTTTTTTATCAACACTTCCCACAATTTTTCTTTTAAAAATTGTATTTTATTAATTTTAATTTGACATGATTGATTAGCCAATAATAGTTCCTTTATTTCTTTATTTATTATTTTTAACAAATTGAGATTTATCTTTTTATTGATAGATTTATCTTTGTTTTTTAATTATGAAATTATGTACAGTAGAACATCTACATAACAATATAGCAATACTCTAAATAGGAATAACCTCTACATTATTATAAAAAATTGTGGCTCCAACTTGGACCAACTGTAAATAAAAATAAACTCTACATTGTAATAAATTATAGCTTTTTAAAGTCTTATCCTAATAAAATATATCTTTACACAGTAATATAATTATATATGCATATTTTAAAATATATATTATGTTATATTAAAGGTTTAAGATAATAGTGTTATACTATATATTTCATTATTTATATTTGTTTTAATGTAATTAATTAACAAAACATGTACATACAAAAAACTATTATATTTACATATATAGTGTTAAAAATATAAAATATAAAATATTTATTTATATAGTGTTGAGAATATATAAATATTCTCTTATTGCTATTAATTCACCAATAAAATTAATAACATGTTTATAATAATTTCAAACTATACGTGTTGTATTTAGAGCTATAAATGTCTAATTATATTCTTTTTTTTCCTGTAGCAAATGACCATTTATTAATATATACTTAGCGTATAAAATTTAGTATTTATATCTCTATTAAGTTATAACCTTTTCATAGTAATAAAATTAATATGGTTCAAAAAATATGACTATGTAAAAATGTTTACTGTATTTTTATGTGTGTTCCTCCTTTTTATACTGTCTTTTGTTTTCTATGTGTCGTATTTATATTTTCTGATTGAAAGTTATGTCTATTAATTTTTAAGATACTACATTAATTTTTATAAAAAATTTGATTAAGATATCAAAATAATTATATAGTTGTACAGTAATTTAAAATATTCACCTAATTGTGTAAACTGAATTATAATTTTCATTATCAATATCATAATTATAGATATCATATGACTATTGAATTAATTAAATAATAATCTCTTCTATTAAAAAACAACTACTATGCAAATGCATTTTCTTATTATGTATGCGTCTTCTTTTAACAATTTAGTTTCTTCATAGTCTGCGAGCAACTTAATAAATGAAGATAAATGTAACTTTTTCACATAAATTAAGATACATTTCTTAATTTTTTGTTTTATCTTGAATATAAAATAAATGCACTAAAATTGTATTTCTTGTCATATTTGTATATTTAATTTTAAATATTATAAATAAATTATTTTTAAATATATATTGATTCATTGTCATTTTTTTTTTGTTCTAAATCATTATAATGCTATGAATATGGCGTACTATATTTGTCTCAGCGATTCATAGATTATCAAAAGGTATTGAAGCAAATTCTTTAGTTTCTAGCTTATAAATGAAATCGCTAAATTTATCTATTGTATATCTTATTTAATGTTAGAAAATGGAGACATTGAAAATAAAAATAATTATTACTTTTGTTATTAATTATTTTTAAAATGTTAATTTATGCAATACTACAATTTTGTTATAATTTATCATTGAGTTGTTATTCGATAAAATTAAAGTTTTATTTATTCATAATATTTTATTTGCGCAAAATATTTTTCAAGAAAACAAAATTCATAATTATTTTATTATAATATTGAAAACAATAAAAGAACAATTTTTTATGGTTGAAAATAAAAAATTATTTTTAATTTATAAGATAAAAAATATTTAGACAATAAAATTTTATTTATTATCAAATAAATAGGAAAATGTATATAAAAGTAATAAATTTTGATGGCTAGTCTAACCATCAGTAATGGATGATAGTCATTGATAATACTGTAGTCATTGAGAGTTAAGATTGATTAATAGTAATTGATAAACTCATTATATGCATTTATATGATTATTTTTATAAATTATTTGATGATTGTGTTAAAGTTTAAAAATTAAAAAAAATTATTTTCTAAAAATAATTTATTTTTTATTTAATTTTTCTGAGCACTATGAATTCTAAAAATATAAAAATTGTTTTTTTTTAAAAAAATTTGATAAAATAAACAGAGAGCAAGTATATACTATTAATAAAATTGTGCGAATTAAGCATTTCAATTCATCTTTAAAACTGACTTTAGTTTGTGCCAAAACCTATGTTAAAAAAAAATTCAATATAAAAATGAATCTGTTATTTTTTTTTTTTTTTAAAAATTCTGTGTGTGTGAAATGTTTAATATATATATATAATACATGAAGCACCTATTAAAAAGGTCAATTTATGCTAACATATGATTAAGAAATTAAAGAAAAAATTAATTGTATTGTCGCGCTTTGCGTGAAATATATTATTTATTTTATATATATACCAATTAAAAAAATATTTATAAAATAGAAAGATATAATGATAATCAATGTGAATAAATTTTGTGTGAATAGATTATGTGTTAAGTAAAAATAATAAACTTTTTCTATGTTTTGGCTATATATATTAGATGAAAAATTATTGTAATTTATGTTAATTTAATCTGTAAATGTATTAAAAAATTGATTAATAGAAGAAATTATTATAATTTATTGTTGTTTTAGATAAATTTAGGCTAATAGAATTAATTTACAGTAATTTAGGTGAATTTAGTTTAATTAAGTTAATCAAAAGTTAATTAATTTGAATGTAATTATTAAATATAATTAATTGGTAAATTTATGTTAGTTTAATTAGTCATATAATTAATTTAGGTAACTTAATTACTTATAATAGTTAATTTCATTGATTATGTTAATTTCAATTAATTACGTTAATTTCAATTTATGTGAAAATAGTATAACTATATTAACTAAAGTATATTTAGATTAATTAAGGTGATAAATTAATTTAATTTCTATAATTTTTGCATTTGAATATTATGTTATTGAATTTTATATTTTAAAAATATTTTGTCTTTATCAATTTAAAAATATATAATTAAATTATCATTATTTTTAATTTTAAGAAAATTTATTGTAATAATTGCAATTGAGATAATTTAATATCAATAATTATAATATATAATCTACTAATAAAAACATAAGTTTCCATAAACATGCATATTTTATAGTAAATTAATAAAATTTAGAATTACATGATAATTTATTATATTTCATGTTTAAAGTGATAAAAGAATATGTGTTGTAGACTCAATAAATATTTTTATTCTCTTAATGTGTGCATGTTTATGTTGAGGAATATAAATATATTTTTTTGCAAAAATATATTTTAAGATCTCATTATAAGATACACAATTCATTATGAGATCAGGTAAGTTTTGATTATGCTGGAATTATATAAAAAATGAGTTATTAACTCAGTGCATTGTGTGATTTATTTGATATTTTTATATTTTAAAATTAAATTTTATTAATTTTAAGATAATTTATATTATATTAATTTTAAAATATAAACTAATTTATTCTTATTAATTGCCATTTATAACAGCACATATAAAATGATGGTTGATGCTGTGTTATTATATCAAAAAATTGGATAGTTATATTAAGAATTGATTGCAGTAATTTGTCAACAAAAAGAAAAAAAAAAGATTAGAGTAATATTTTGAAAAAAAAAAAAAAGGGAAAATAAAGGGAGTGTCGGTGAAGCATGTGAAAGTGGACAGCTCACGTGCTTTATTATTTCATCAAACACAGTGCAGAGGAAGAGAGGAGAATCTCTTCCTCGTGTCTGTCATTCCTATACACTATGCAAACGACGTCGTTTTTCCAAAGCAGGGAGCTGACTAGAGGGTACGCCAGTCCTTTCACTGGAGTGGGAAGACCAAATTACCCTCAGAAATGTGAAGAGCCACTAAATCACCCTGACAGTTTGACGTCACCGACCACAAGACTTTTATTAAATACCCGTCACCCAATCCGAACCTCATCAGGGCGGGTTCTGCCCGTGCCCATCTAGTTTATGACAAGTCTTTGTCTGAGAGGAAGGAAAACAGAGACAGAGAGAGGTAAAGCAAGGAGGCATGCCTTCAATGGCGAGAACCGCAACTGAAAATACTCCTCAAACCCTAAAACCCTCTTCCAACTTTTCCAATAAACCCCGCGACTCCAGTTCTACTCTCAGGTTTGCTATCTTCTCACCGTGCTCTTATTTCTTATTTGCCCACTAATTTTAATTCAGTTTGATCAAAATGCAGGAGTGAAAGTATTAAGAGGCAAAGAGAATCTCTGCCAATAGCTTCCAGTATTACTATCCTCTATTCTTCCTCCTCTTTCTGTTTTCTCTAGAAATTTATTTTTTCGTTTTTTGCTAATTTATGTTTATTTATTTATTTTTGGGTTTAGTTAAGGAACGACTTGTCGAAGAACTTAAATCCCATGACGTGCTGATCATTGTTGGTGAAACCGGAAGTGGAAAAACAACCCGTATGTTTTAAACTTTGTGTGGTTGTGATTTTCTATGATTAGTATAATTATTACGTTCTTGGATTTTGCTCCGCAGAATTACCTCAGTTTCTATTTAATGCTGGTTTCTGTCGCGATGGAAAAGTTATTGGGATTACTCAACCTAGGCGTGTGGCAGCTGTCACTGTGGCGGAACGGGTGGCAGAGGAATGTGGGGGTCAGTTAGGCCAAAGGGTTGGGTTTTCCATTAGATTTGATGATAAGACTTCTAGTTCTACTAGGATCAAGTACATGACTGATGGGTTGCTACTAAGGTAATATAATCCTTCCTCTTATTTTACTCTCTCTATTCATTTTGAGACTTGAAACATAAAGGATAGATCCTTTTTGAACTCAAGGTGATGGAATGGTGAAGGTTTTATTCAAACTTATAGCTAGTCTTGATGTACTTTCAGGGAAGCATTGTTGGATCCTTATCTCTCTAGATATTCCGTTATTATTGTTGATGAAGCTCATGAGAGAACTGTCCACACTGACGCGTTACTGGCACTGCTAAAAAATGTACTAAATGCGAGGCCAAAATCTGTGATTTACAATACTAGTATTGATGATAAGAAGACAAACTATAGCACATTGAAGGAGAGATAAACTGAGGCTCAATGTGTTAGTTTTCTCAAGCAATGTCATAGTTGAAAGTTGCCTCCACTGAAGTTAATTATCATGTCCGCCAGCTTGGATGCACGTGTTTTTTCTGACTACTTTGGTGGTGCCAGAGCTGTTCATATTGAAGGGCGCCAACATCATGTTGACATACTTTATACAGCCCGTCCCCAGAAAGATTATCTCGATGCAGCATTGGTCACTATATTCCAGGTTGTTAACTACTGCTCTTCTCAAGTGTAGTGTGACTGAGTCTTGTGTCACAGCTGTGCTTAAGCAAGCAATATGATTACCTCTTTTTTGATTGCCAAAATTTTCGATTTCTGTTTTGTGATTTTTATCTGTCGCATGTTTTTATGCACATCTCTTGATTGAATTCCTCATTTTTATTCCCAAATAGGGTGTAATCGAATCAGCAAAGATCAATCTTTGTCCTTATTTTTATTTATTTCTCAAATAATTCTTAAATTATGGTTTAGTTAGTCCTTAAGGACTTTGTAATTGTTTTCAAATTTAACATATGGCTTCTCATACTTCTTTGTAACCATGTTTGCTAGATTCACTTGAAGGAGGACCCTGGTGACATACTTGTATTTCTAACTGGGCAAGAAGAGATTGAAACCATTGAAAGATTTTTGCTGGAGCAACTTCCTCAATTGCCTGAAGCTAATCGGAAGTTATTAATTCTTCCCATATTTTCATCTCTATCATCAGAACAGCAAATGCGAGTTTTCATGCTTACTCCACCTCGACATCGTAAGGTAGCTCAATGATACATGTGAATTAGTCTCTATTAAGTGTTTGCATTGAGGGGCACTTAAATGTATTTGTGATTGTTGACATGATATCCAGATCGAAATTAAGGTTTAGTTTGGTTGAGTTGTATTGTTGACTTAGTGTATGTTTCATTTGATTCACTCAGATGTGCTGCTTCTTAAGAATTCTAAGGATAGTATGTTCAATTTTCCTACTATTGCTAAATCCCTTTTGTGAGGATTGTATGTTATGTTTGATGCACACAAATTGTTGATGTTATGTAGTGTGTGTTTTAGGCCATTAACCATAAGCTTTACCTGCTGGGCCTATAACTCTGATTGGATGGGGAATTACTTTAAACTTTCAATTCATTTTCACCCACCCATATATATTGCTGCTGCAACTGTGGTTACAAGGAAACGAGCTTTTTATTGATGAGATTATAATCTTGACGCCACTTGTAGGCAGCCTCTCGTTTACCGTTAGGCTAAGGCACTTGCTATTTGCATAAACATAATTGGTTACTTTTGCATTTGGATATTTAGCCTATCATAATGATAATTAATTCAAACTTATATATTACTTTGCACAGTGTTGGGAGAAAAAAGAACAAAGTGCAGGAATATCTGTGACCATTTTGGACATAATAACTGCTTACATATTCATATATCCATTAATCTATCTCTAGATGTATACTTAGAAGACACATGGATGACGTACTCACATAGTACTTGCAGTTTACATGGTTATTTATGTAATTCTATACTTCTAATTCTAGGCGCTTTTGATTTTCTGTTATCCAAAAAATGATCTTAGCATATGTGGCATGCACTCTAAAGCTATAATATAATTTTATATAATCATTAAATGTTCTTCATTCAATGTTCTGTTTAGGTAATATTAACAACAAACATTGCTGAGACATCAGTAACAATACCTGGAATCAAGTATGTTATAGACCCTGGATTTGTAAAGGCACGTTCCTATGATCCGGTCAAAGGCATGGAATCTTTGATAATTAGTCCAACATCAAAAGCTCAAGCTCTTCAAAGGAGGTAGGACATACAATGCCTGTGGAACAAAGGCAAAACTTTCCATAATAGGAACTGAATCAAATAGAGTTTATTGAGTATTTTCAAGAAGATTTTTATGAGTTTTAAACTGCTAAGCTATTATTTTATGGTTGAGTACTTGGTTAACCAACACATTCCATTCCTAATTGAACTTTTCATGTGACTGGACTGGTTGCAGGATGTTTGATTTACCGCCATCACTTTTTGAGCTATGAATATGGTCCATAATTTGTCTTAACTTTTCTTATTGTGTTTTTGGGTCCTATTTTATTGGATATGCATATCTCTCTCTCTCTCTCTCTCTTTCTTCTGTGTGAATTCAGGTGGTTTAATTTGATCTAGGTTGATCATCTAATTATAAATAAGTTTAGTTCTTCTCTTGCAAGCTTATTTTCAAACCACAAAAATGACTGTATCTTGTTCTTTCTAATTTTGGTCTTATATCTTTGTGTTGTTAATGTCAAAAGTCTACTTGATAGCTATTATAAACTAAAACTATGCTTATGAACATATACTTGAGAATGATTGTCAGTTTCTTGATGCAGCAGACGTGCAGGGCGTGAAGGACCCGGGAAGTGTTTTCATCTCTACAGAGTGTGAATTTGAGAAACTTGAGGACTCAACAACGCTAGAAGTCAAGCGGTGTAACCTCTCAAATGTCATATTGCATCTCAAGGCTTTAGGTGTTGATGATATTGTTGGGTTTGATTTCATGGAAAAGCTATCTAGGTAAAAGCTTAGATTTTTTTTTAATTAATTATTTATAGTTCCAATGGTTTTGAGCAATACTTCATCTTTGCATTTATGTGTGTATATATGGTTATACAGCGCTATTATCCTCTAACATTAGTAAGACTTTAATGATTTTGGCCAGATGTTTGCTTTTCCAAGGCCATATTTTTTTGCAATTGAATATTTTCATTCATTTTCACTTCTACTCCTTCAGTCTTCTGTTAGGTTTGTTGAATCCATATAATCCATGTCTACAGGTATATCTCAAGGTCAAGTTACCTACTCATTTATGTGAACAAAAGATGTTCAGATCAGATCATGGGTTCTAGTACCAAATACTTAATATCAATGAATACAAAATTGTTTTTCCAATAATGTAATGTAGAATTGGTGTGAACGGTTTGGGTGTTTATTGGCCTTTTCAAGATATAAAATGTAAGTTGAATTTGTTGATCATGGAAGCCTAATCTTAATTTCTTACAGTTAGTTTGAATTTGGCTTGTTGGAATTCTGGTTATCTATAGCAACAATGGATTGTGGTTTTTCTTTTCCTTTGGACTGTCTTGAGGAACCTGTATGATTAGAAATATTTGCTAGTCCTATTGTTATTGAACATATCCTTTAATCTGTCAAGTTGATATTATTATATCTTCTGCTATTGAAAGTGTTATTTCCTGATTTCATCACATTTTCAAACAGGGCAGCTATCATCAAATCATTGGAGCAATTGTTCCTGCTTGGTGCTTTGACAGATGACTGTAGGCTGTCGGATCCTGTTGGGCATCAAATGGCTCGCCTTCCCTTAGATCCTACTTATTCCAAAGCTCTCATCCTAGCTAGTCAGTTCAACTGCTTGGAAGAAATGCTGATAACTGTTGCAATACTCTCAGTGGAATCTATTTTTATTCACCTCGTGCGAAGAAAGAAGAGGTATGGATGTCAAATTGCTTCTACTCTGTTCCTGGATGAATAATGTATATGAAAATTTCATCTGCGTCAACATTATTACAAATGAAGTTCTATACTGCAATGTGCTTAACAATAACTGTCAGTTTTTTATTACAAATGAACTGCGTCAACAGGTATGTGCTGTTCGCACTCTAGATGATTGTACATTAAACAAAAGTGATAATTGTGGATGGACTGTACAAGAGAGTGAGAAGACTGATACTTCAGTCAGTTGGGGAAACATGGGTCTGTTTAGTTTTTATTATATTCTGCTTGGTCTGTGACTGTAAAAATATTATCACAAAGAAGTCTGTTGTGGCTTTTTACTTTACCCATCTTGATTATATTTTCGTTAAGAAGCACATTTCGTGTTCTTGTTGGCCAGGCAAAAACTGCAATGAAGTGCTTTTCAAATCCAGATGGAGACCACCTTACTTTGATCAATGTATATAGAGCTGTAGATGAACTAAAAGGATGGACATTAATAATGAAAAAAATCTCAAAGGAAAAGTGAAAAGCTTCTGAGAAAATGGTACAAGGACAATTTCATTAATAGCCATTCCCTGAGGCTTGCTTGTGACATTTACAGGTATTACCCTTTCCTTTTTCCCTTTTTTGGGTGAAAGGGAGAGCTTAAGCTGAGACTACATAGAAGCTACCCCTGGCCAAGAGAGTAGCAAACCTCTCACAGCGGTTGATCAAGCCTATGAGAGCCCAAATGATAATATCTAAGGAGAAGTTCGCCAATTTGCCAGCTACCATATTACACTTGCGTAGCCTTCAATCACAAGCCATAAAGAAATGCATCTTTGCGTTGGACTAAGGCATGAACAAGGGACTTGGATATCTTCCTTCACCACATCCACCACAATTTGTGAATCAATCTCCACAAGCAGATTTTTATATCCTCTTGCCCATGCTATCGATAGGCCTTCCAAAATTGCTCTAAGCTCTGCCATTAGTTGTGAATCAATACCGTAGTAACATTCCCTCCTGACCAGCAACCTTTCCATTCTCTGAAAACTTGTATGACCCCAGTGCCCTTTGGCTTCACCATCTGAGTTTGACTGGACCCATTCGTGGCTAGGAGGCAACCAACCATTGAGACAACAGCATTTTTCCTCCTAGTACCTGCTAAAACCCATCTGTCCAAGTTCATTTTTTTATACTTTTTTCTCTTACGTTACACATGTTTGACCTGTAGGATTCACACTAGAGTGATCATCCCTATATGGCTTGTGTGATTAGAAGAGATCATGTGAAGTTGATGTTCCTATACTTGTCATTCTTGAATTTACATGGTCCTTTCTTTTTGCAGTCAAATTTGAGGACATGTTGAACAAATGGGTCTGCTTGTTTCTTCCTTCGGAGATGACACTGTTCAATTCCACAGATGCCTTGCTGCTTCCTTTTTCCTTAATGCAGCTTTGAAGCAGCCTGAGGGAACATACAAGTATTGAATTAGCATCTGTATGATTTGAGCTTTAAAATTCATGTGGCACATCCTTCAGTAATTATGATCTTTTACATCCTTTAACAAGTAAAAAATCAGTCACTATAGCTATCTTTTTCTTATGGTCCGCATATTTTGCCATATTCCTCTTTCCAAGTTTCCCTCACTGCTGCTGAACTAAATTGCAGGGCTTTGGCTAATGGTCAGATAGTGCAAATTCACCCTACTTCTGGGCTATTCCAGTCAAAGGCAGAGTGCATAATTTTCAATGAACTAGTCCAGACTACTAATAAGTACATCCGCAATGTGACTAGAATCGATTATTTATGGTTAACCAAGCTTGCTCCTCACTATTATGCCACACAAAGTTAAAATTTGTGGTATGAACTCTGATAGTGAATATATAAACTTGACAATTTTGTTTCTATGATCTTTCGAATGAATGCTTTTCTTGATCTCATTTAGTCTGGTCACTTTTGGGCTAGTCAATTCTGGTCCAAATGTTTTGCTTCCAAAGTTGACTTTCACCTCATGCCTATGTGCCATATGGGCTTCATTGTAGTGCTAAACCTTATCTATTGGACCCCTCACCCCCCCCCCCCCCCCCAAATAAAACCTCTCGTGCAATTTCAGATGAGACCTGGTGACTCTTTGAAGTTGCTATGTGGCAGTAGCAGCAAGAGGATGGTCTCTCTGGCTTGCATTTTGTCCATCCATTTGGACTCTGGTAGATGAACGGAGATGCATAGTTATGGATCATTCTAATCCTGAACAGTAGTGTGTGTTGGTGGTGCTGTCACTATTTGCCAGAAGGAGCTTTGCACAGAGGAGATTTTCTGTCCTCAATGGACTTTGCTTGCCAATGCAAAAATTTCTGTTTTGGTGTTGTTTTATTGAGGTATATATCATCTTTCCAAAACAGGCCAGGCTGTTGGGAGACTGGGTATGAGCCGTATATTCAACTACAGGAGGATGAATCATACGCTTCATTTGGAGAAGAAGGCAGAGGTTTTTTAGATTTTTTTTTTTTTAACATCTGACTCCAGTTCACCTCATCGGTTTGTTAGATTTTTTTTTTTTGAACAGGTTTTATCATCAAGAGTATAGTCTGCGTCTGTAGCTAACGGGGTGATTCGTGCTACTAACATATTTGGCCTTTGTGGCTCTGTATCTCAACTTTAAAGATGAAATTCGATGTGGGAATTCTGTTTGAATCTAAAACAGTATTCCCTGCCAAAATCCAGTGAGGGAGTTTCAGAGAATATGACTAAATCAGTCTTGACATTTTTGTATTTTTGTTTTTCTGATGCGGCAAGCAAGGATTTCTAACCCATTGATTTGAAGTTGCTCCCACGTCATTTATAATGGTCAACATATGATTTTTGTTTTACAAAATTATGATACTTATGGATGGTTTGCATTACGTTATACTCTGCATAAAGTTGTCCAAAAATCAAAGGCAAATTTCTTATGTGATCAACAAAGCAAGGCTGTCAAATAAATCCAAAAATAATGAACGTTTGGCTTATTAGTCTCGCAATCGGCAGTTTGAAAAATTGGATGTTTTCTTCATTTTCTATAGTTGCATTGCATTCTAGAAGCCCAAGCATCATTCAACTTTAAATTTTCTTATAATAATAATCCTCATTTTCAACACCCCTAATATTTTGTCCACAGCCACAAGTTGTTTTCCTTTTCGACACCCCATTAGCCAACCTTCTTTTAATGAAACAAGACTATGTCTTCCAAACCAAAGAGTCTAAAATTGGGGTCTCCATTTGAAAATCAAATTAATTATTCATCATTTGTCTCGCATTAATAATTTATAAATAAAATCACCTACAAATTTCAAATTTTTTGAATAATTAGTTCAAACAAAATTAAACAGTGTAATTTATCACAGAAAAATGGACCATTTTAATACATCAACAACAACTAGTCTAATTGATAGTGACTTTTTTTTTTATTGATTGGGGTTTTAATTTTTTAAGTTAAACTATAAAAGATATTGTTTTTATCATTTATAAATTCTTTAATTTTAATATGGATGTTTTACTTTTATTTTAACCCAATGATGTATTGAATTAGACATAATATCACTAACTGAATGAATTATCATAATTTTTTAGAAAATATTACGTCAATACATAATAACTTTATTATTTTTACAATGAAAGATACATATCTACATTTGGTATAAACATCATATATTCTAAATCAATTTTATATAATATGTAATAATTATTCAAATATTAAAAAGCTCATATCTTTTTTACACCAGTAGTTAATTATTGGTCTGAGATAGACAACTCAAATACGTGCAAGTCAAATCCCTTTTTCAGTATTGGCGAAGCAAAACCATTTCCATTTTATCTCATCTTTTATTATATAAAGTTAGTAACATTTACCCACCAATAACACGAACTAACCTGAATTCCACTCAACTACATAACTCTCTTTTTCAGACACATACATATAACATCCATCTGTAATCAGCTAGCTACCTTCTTGCATGCAAAGTTAATCATGGGAAATGCAATAGGGTGCATCTTCTCGGCGGAAAAGACGGTGAAGAAGAAGAAGCCCAAGAAACGTACTTCTCCTTCTCCTTCTTCTTCTCATCCACACCTTTCATCACCAAATTCTTTATTAACTACTTCTAATTCCACTGCAAAGAAAGATGGATTCATATTTCCATCTCTTTCTTCTTCTTCTTCTTCTTCCAACAAAGATAACAGCAAAGTTGATGACCTCAAAGGTGGTGGTGGACGTGGGGATGAAGATGATGAACTGCTAAAAGAACAAGCTATTGCTGCAGCTTTGCTGTTTCGTCAACACCAAAGAAATGGGACTCTTCCGTTTCCAAGATCCACCTCTGTTGCATATCATTCTGATCAGCATCGTGGATCCAATAAGAAGCAGAGTTTTCCAAGAAGTTCCAGTTCTAGACAACGTTCTCTTGCTGATCCTTTGCTGAAGCCAGTCCAGCTTGTTAACCAGGTTTGGTTTCTTTCTTTATTTTCTTTTCTTATGTTTTTTAGTTAATTAATTAGATTTAATTAACTAAGAATAGGAACTCGAAATCTAGCTAATTTCTTGTTACGATACCATTTAATCAAAATTTGATTTAAGTTTAGGACGTCTCAAGCATTATTCTTAGATATTGATTTGGTCAAATCTTGTGTTCTGAAACTTGCATAGGTCGCCTTTTAATTATGAATGTGAACGTTTGTGTATTAATTCATTTTGAAAAATCCTTTTTTTTTTTTGTTTTGAGTTTTTTAAGTATCAAATATGGGATTAGGAGACCTCAAAAATTCAAACCATGCTATGTGGTTGTAGTAAAAAATCCCAATTAGGCTACAAAGTTTTTGCAACATAATTGTCGTTACTTGCTAACAACCACCAGAATGAGCTGTCCTTAATTAATATGTTTCACTCCTTTATGGTTCCAATCAATGCAATCATATTATATAGCACAAATCAAAATAATCAAAACAGATTCTAATACAGTAAAACCTCTGTATATCATATTTTGAGACTATA
>CATIWR010129439.1:0-18235 GCA_949677035.1 Omphalea diandra | reverse complement strand
GCAGCAAGTTCTAGGTCATGTACTGGATAAGATAATTCATAAGGTTTCAGTTGTCTAGATACATATGCAATTACCTTACCATGTTACATTAGAACACATCCCAAACCTTGATGAGAGGCATCACTATATACTACAAATCCTCCATTACCAGTAGGAATGGCTAACATTGGAGCTGATGTCATTCTATCTTTTAATTCATCAAAACTCTCCTGACATGCTTCAGACCACATAAATGGTACATTTTTCCTAAGTAACTTAGTCAAAGAAGCAGTTATAAGTGAAAACCCCTTAACAAATCGACGATAATACCCAGTTAGTCCTACGAAACTTCGGACTTCTACAACATTCTTTGGGGTTTCCCATTTTATTATTGCTTCAATTTTGTTTGGATCCACCTCTATGCCTTTTTTAAAAACTATATGTCCTAAAAATACCAAATGGTCAATCCAGAACTCGCACTTGCTTAATTTATCAAATAGTTATTTTTGTCTCAAAATTTGCAACACAATCCTTAAGTGTTGTTCATGCTCTAAATTATCCCATGTAAGCATTGGATGTTGGGCATCACTCCCTGGAATGGTTTCCCATTAATCATATGTATCCCCCTGTAATAGCAACACTACATAACCAAACTTTTCTTCTAGTGTGCATTTCATCAAATTCAAAACTCTATGTGTTCTCTTTAGTCATGTTTCTGCCACTGATGGATCTATGGTACCACTAAAGTCAACTGCACCTTGTTTTCTTAATTTGTCATACCTTCTCTCTTTTTGAATTTCTGGACCCTGCATTGTTAGTTCACTAATTCTATATTGTGATTGACCATAAAATATGTGTTATGCATGAGAATGTGTATGAGATCTAACTCTATTAGCAATTTGATCTCTCAATGGTTGGTATGATGCTTTTATGGAATGCAAATTGGCTGACTCCTCTCTCCTTGATGAGCCATGTGTACTACCATGACTACCCTATGCTAATGCCCTACAAATATATAAGACTATGTCATATGATAATGCATAATAGTGCAAAAGTCATGTCATGTTCATATGTATGTGCCTATGGAACCTATCTCTACTCTTATACCAAAAACTATAACAACCATTTTCATTTACAAAACTCATAGCATTCATGTCCAAAATACATATGCATAAAGGTTTCATTCATTATACACACACAATTAAACATGTATTTAATGTACATATATGTTAACTAATTTCAAGGATAATAACTATAAATTGTTCTTAACTAAATGTATGCACATGACACAATGAGGGGGGGAGAGAGAGAGAGAGCTGAAATTCAGTCGACGACCTGTGGTCCATGTGTCTTGATGCAAAACTCTAAGCACCAAAATGTCAAACTTATGCTTCAGTATCTGAAAAAAATTTGCGATTTCGTGAGTCGCGACTCAATGAATAAAAATATAGCTAGATTTTTATGGCACAACCAATATAAGAATATCATCAGAATATATTACAAGCATAACAATTGACTATGCAAGTGTAAGTGCAATAGATTTATTTTTGTGTTGTGACCTTGCAAGACAAACACTGCTTCCGGTAATTCATATGATTCAAGTGACATTTGATTTTGCTGGCCAACATATAACAAGTGAACCATTTGATCCATAACATGTGCCAATGGGACATATTAGTCCATCTTCCACATGATGCAAGTGTTTAGCAAGTCAGTCGCAACATCCTTTTAGTTTCATATGCAAGTGTTCATAATAATGGTACACCAAGTGATCATTGAGACCATATAATTCTCACTTGACTTGTATTCATATGGAAAGGGTAAAATTTAATCACATATACATGTAATAGGAAATAATCATATCATAAAATTATCACACATATACACATTAGAATCTAATTATCATTTTTACTTACCTTTTTATGTAACCAACCTTTATGGTAGGTTTGGTTTTCTGTCAAGGGCTTCCCTAAAGTGTTGATATCTTAAAATTTGATACATACATGTTTGTAAGTATGCCAAAATGATTATGAATGCTTGGTATGCACCTATGGCATGATCCATGCAAGTGGCCCTAGTGTTTATGCATGTTTTTCCTTATATGGCAGCCTAAGCTTGCTACACTCTCACAATAATAATTGTAGATATACTTATTTAAATGACTTGATTCTTTTTTTTCAAAATAAACTAGACATATAATGATACAACAAATTTAATTTTAGGACAATATAAGACACATAAAAAATGGGGTGAATTTTTGAATTTTGCCCAGTTTCAATGTCATCTCAGTCTAAGTAGGCCTTACATTCCTAGGTATATCTCAAATTGTACAAATCAAATTGCAAAACTAATTTACTAGAAGTTATGCAACACATAAAGGAACATTGTTCAAGTTTTACTCATTGTCTAATTCAGTGTATAAAATTACCAAAACAAATGACCAATCTCAAGGTGAGCAGATTTTCAACATGGTGATAATCAGTCATAATGAACGGGTAATATCTCAACAGCCATACAAAATTTGGCAACAATATTTTATAGTCATGTAGATAATATATAAATTTACAACTTTTGAGTTTAACATATCACCAAATTCCTAATCTATGGCTATCAAATTCTTGGAAAACAGAATTAAAAGGCAAGTAAGGTTTCATCCGGGTATAGGGTCAGTCCCAATCAATGAGCCATATCTCTTTCCAAACAATAAATCAATCCAAACTTCTTTACGGGTGTTTAGAGGGGATATAGCCTTATAAATTTCATGTTTTACACTTTGTCAAAATCAAAACATAAGGCCATCAAAATATATGAAAACATAAAGACTAAGGTGATTTCGGTTGGTTGTGAACCAGCCCTAATGAAGGAGCCATAACTCCTCACACACAACCAAATCGAGCAAAAATGTTTCATGTGCATTTAGATGTGGCATAAAGCTAAAACTTTCTTATTTTGCACTTTCTCTAATTCCTTTTCTAGGGTTATGAAATCATGGGTACAAAATTATGTTCTAACAATAAAATCAATACAATAAGCTCTTGTTCTTTTGAATTTCAAATTCCATCCAAGAGTTCCACCTCAAATGCTCTATAATTCTCACTAACCATGCATGATTAACATGTCATGAGGAGTTAATTTCATCTGAGAAGAAGATAAATTAACTTACCTAATGTCCCATAACTAGAAAACCTTAGGCTTCCTCCTTAGGCAGCTCACTTTTTCCCCTCTCCTTCTTCTTCTTCTTCTTCTTCTTCCCTTTCTTTTCTCCTTAGCTCTCTCTTTCTTCTGCTATAACTAGCATCTAAGCTTTGTATTCTGATCCTAAAGGGTCAAAAATTCCACTTGTAAACCTATTGTAACAAGCTAAAATCATGATGTTGCATTCCTATTGGTTAGAAGTTCACTTTCCTCTTTTAGTCCCTTTTCTTCACTCCTTAAGCACCTCCATCCATCTCCTAATTCCTAGATGCTCCTTATACTTTAAAATAAGCTCTATAACACCATTATTTATGATGCTATAACATGCATACAATATAAAATAATTTTCCATGTAACTATACAAATATTACATATATGTTAATACTGTTGTATGATTTGACTAACATTGAAATGAATGCAAGAATAATTGGACCATTATTTTCTTCAACAAACACCTTTTCTTCATGAAAATCAATTGTAGTATTTCCTCATAATGTGACATTTAATTCTTCTCAAATACAAAATAATGCAACAAAAAAATGAATTTAAAGAATTAGATAGTAATTATGTGTTTGCAATGATATATCCATTGGTTTTAATGCAGCCAACTAAAATAAACTAGAAAATGAAATCTACAGTGTGCAAAAGAAACTGGGTAAACATTATGGAACCAACACAAGCAAATGAAGGCTGGTGAAAAAGGAGAAAAAAATATGTGAAAGCACTAATTAAGAATGCATCATCGTTTGCACATGAAATGACATCTATAAATTTAAGGAATGAGAATTTGTCATAAGGAATTGTGCCATCATCAATATTGATTTTCTTAATAATGACATTATATGGCAACTTAATGTGGAATGGATGATTGCTAATCTTGTAATTTTTTTTTTTGCTTCTAAAATTTCAAACCTAAAATTAGGATATATTTGCCCTTCAATAAGTAAAGGCTTGAAATAGAGTGCATCAATCTTCTAAATGAAACCTTGTATTATTGTCCCCTATAAGAGATGTTTGTTCATTTTTTAAGGCAGTGAATAGTATGTATGAGTGACAGCTGGAGGCAACCAAGACCTATTATGGAAACTTCAACATCTATAAGCACTTCATCCTCGCAAACTACTCCATCAACACCCCTTATTGTCATTATTCCTCCTACGCCAATCTTTAGAAGATCTTCTTCTTCTAATCTATATTACCTATATGAGTTAAGTTATATCCTAAATAACCAAAGAAAACAAGACACCAATATTCCTTTCCTTAACCCTTAGGATGTTTTTCAAAAAAATAAAAGTTTATGGACTCACTCCATAAGAACTTTGATAAAGTAGTCTCCAAAAGCCATTAAAGCGTATGCTCAATCCTCTAGTTTTGATCAATGTCTTATTTAGGCTACTAGAGAAGAACAATTCACTTGCTTGGAGATCCCTCTAGAATTTATACATCAGTGGGTAAGTTAAGGCTATACCCAAGTCCACTTTGGAGCAATAAGGCTTGCAGTAAGTTAACATGATAGAAAAAGTTTACCTGTTTTTGCCAAGATTGCTTTACTAGATAACAGATACTTGGAATACCAACATGCTGTGATAGGAATAATAAAGACTTCCATAAATGATAGTTCTATAATGTTCACTTTTTATCCAAACTTTAATATGCCTTTAAGGGATCTACATGTCCTGAGTGCGTTAAAGGTATAGATACAAATCGAAAGTGCTCCTTAAGTGGCTACAACTACAACAATTACTCTTTATTACCAGATAATCTGCAGAATTCAAAACTATGCAGCAGATCTTTCTCTTCCTTATGAGAAAGACGCTCTGTTTATTATTGTTAATACTCAGAATGCTCCCACTTGCATCCACATTCTAAGAAAAATTTTCAAAAATGAACTTTTTCAATTACGTTTAGAAAAGTGGATTACCAACTACAAGAAGATGCATGAAAATACTCAACCTATCCAATCTACTAAACCAATCTACTACATAAGAATAGATGAGATGGTAGAAATAAGGTTTGAAAGATCTTCCCACTCTTCCACAGGTTCAACAGTCTTCTCCACACAATTTATGATGAATCCTTATGAACCAGAAGATGACATGCCAATTGTCCATTTTATGGCAAATGGATATATCCATTTGAAATGAATGAGCATTATTTCTTTAACACTTGTTATTGCACCAATTATCTCTTTAACTGCGAAGATAATGATGATGATCAGTCAAAATGATTCAGAATAAGAAAAGGAAGATGTTCTGAAAGAGCTATAAAGAAAAGATATAAAAATGGTGACCCATTTATTAGTATGCTTGGTAAGCCGTCAGAAAAATATGACTATTTTGTCCAATATGGTCCAAGTCTAAAAACACTTTTACCACCAGACAATCTCTCCATACTTCCCAAACCAAAACCAAAACCTAAGCCTAAAGAACCATTACCCTATTATAAATAAGCCTTAAAATGGATAAAAAAAAGAGTTTTGTCCTCCTTTGTCCAAATTGATGCAACCTACTTATTCTCAACCATTACCTCAAATATGTGTGTATCAACAACCATTTTCTAATAATAATTTTTCACCTTTACTAGATCAAACTAACCTTAACACCAAAATTCAAACCATGACAAATATTAAGAATCCAACAGGAACAGACTCAAAAGGACAACCCTTGAGTTTTACTTCTGTAGAAGCAGTGTTAAATTGATAGTCTAATAATGCCCAGGTACAAAATAGGATTTTTAAGAAAATAGAGACTAAAGCGGATCAAGTCATGATGTAAGTCCAACAGATTGATCATCTGGTTATAGATCACCAAAAGGATCTTTATGAGTTAATGATAAGGCTTTAAGTGTAGATTGAAGAAAAACATAAGCAATTAATGGGAATGGTGGATCAAAGGGCTCAGACTAATATGATCAAAAGAAAAGCAACAGAGATTCAAAGGCTTAAGCACCAATTGGGGAGAATTGAGAAAGATTTAAAAACTCAACAAGCTCAACTAGTCTTTTTAAAGCCTACCTTTTATGATACTTTTGAAATACCTATACCCTCATCCTAAACACCAAAACCCCTTATAGTTTACACTCCTACTACTATAGAACTTGAACATTTTAGACTCTTTACTGATTTCTTTCATAATAAATTGAGATCAGAAAAGTTTCCAATGAACCCTAAACCAAAACCATCCAAAACTGAAGATAGTTTCATGCACATAACCTTTTCAACTAAGTTTGTTAAAAAACCACCACACAAAAAGGATGAGCCACCAAATGCCTTAATGATGAATCCAATTGTCTCTTACCTAGAAAAAGTTACTACTTCGGTCCCTTCTTTCTTAATGATAAATTTGCAAACTAAGGAATCTTCCTCTCAATCCTTTGAATCAAAGCCATTAAAAGAAATGGATATTCAGTCTCCAGAAGAAGAAGAAGAAAAATAAGGAATTCCAGTTCAATTTATGGTAGATCTATAATAGGAGAATCCACGACCAATCCACCTTATACTGTTGATCATTCCACTAAGAATATGGATACTTTTCATCTTCTACCTATGAGGCAGCATTTATACAGTAGTGGTGGACCCGAGTTTTCCTTGGATGATATTAGTCCAAAATATTATAGAGATGAATTCTAAGAATTAACAGCTTGGATAGACTCTTAGATGACAAAGCCAAGGGCTGATATGTGGATAGTATTAGAAGAATTTGTGACTAGACTGACAGGGATAATGCAAGACTAGTACATGGCTTATGATGAATATTCAAAGTTAAGATTGGCGCAGAGTCCAGGAGCTTCAAAGTTTCTAGAAAATTTTTACAACAAGTTTGTTAGAAAGTCGCAAGATTTAAGTGATATAACTCATAAAGAATACTTCAATATGACATGTCGTTCCTTATTAAAGAGGAATTTAGATTTTTACTACTAGAGAATGTCAAAAAGATACTACCAGTTAAGTGGATGGGTAAATCCTTATTTAAAACAAGCTTTCATAACCTCTCTTCCTCACTTATTGGCTTCATCAATGCACCAGATTATTTAGTAAAAGGAAAATTTTGTAAATGATCTAACCTTTAATGAAATGTATCAGTTGATGATTCAAGGTTTAGAGAGAATTTGTGATCAAAGAAAAGTTATTCACCAGATGCTAGACAAACAAAAGGATCTTTTTTTGAAGAAATCTTGTAAGAGACCAAATTTGCTTATCAAATGCCAATATGATAAAAAGAATTGCTACTATCCTTCAAAGAAGAAGAAACACTACTTAAAGATAAAAAGGCCAAACAACTCATCCTCGAAGAAGAAATGGAGATCCTTTAGGAAGAAAAAGTATAAGGGAAAGAAAAAGATAGGCATGTGTTCTCTATGTGGAACAAAGGGACATTCTGTTAAAAATTGTTCGAATAAAACCAAACAAGCAACTGAGATGATTCAACAGATATAAATTTCTACAACAATGGACTTAAAAGATGCAGATATTAAGTATTTATTCTTTGTAGATGACGAAGCTTCTCTAGAAATAGTTTTTGCTATCCAAGACTATTCATCTTCAAATGAAGAATAAAAATATGATGAGCACTTTCATTCATTTAGCTTAATGCCACAATGTAATGCCATGATTCCTCTTTTTAGTTATTCAATGGAAAGAGCAAACAATTAAGGATTGAAGATGCACATCTTATCCCTTTGGCATTTGTTCACATCTTGCTAGAGAAATTTTCAAAGCCTATAAAAGTTGTGGCTTTTGTTGACAGGAGCTCATCTCTCAATGCTAAACCTAAAGGTTCTTTCCTCAAGGTTCTGAAAGCCTCATAAGAAGTACTTCAAGGCTGCAAATAGAGAAAATTTTCACATAAGCCTAATAACAACAAAGCCCTTCACTATTCAGTTTTTCCCTAGTTGTCAAATCCATACTGAGACTCTTGGCTCATCTCTTCCCGACAAAGACCTTGTTGTAGGATTTGATCTTTATTAGAAAATATCAAGGCTCAAAGTCCTTCCTAAAGGCCTTAAGTTTAAAAATTACTTTTAGCCATATATAATAGTTAACTCACTGTTCTTGGCCCAAACACTTTCAGCCCAAATATCCCCAGCCTTTTTAAACCTCTACTAAGACCTTCAAGCTCATTATCGTGCCAATAACCATACAGAGTTCTTAACCAAACATCCAAACCCATTATGGACTAACCCAAACTTTTTCATAACCTTACCTTTTAAGATGAATGAGGACATCAATCCAACTAAAGCCACCCATCCAAAAATGAGCCATGATGATTTAACCCTTTCCTACAAAGAATATTGTCAACTATTGGCCTAAAAAATTATTGAACCCATAAATTCTGATTGAGCATGTCAGACATTTATGTCAACAAGAGGTCTGAACAAATCTGAAAAAAAAAGGCTTGTAATATATTATCAGCCTTTAAATCAATTTTTAAAAGAGATAAATTCTCCATTCAAAGATTTTCTCACTATTTGTTCATCTATCACAAGAAAAATATTTTTCAAAATTTGATCTTAAATCAGGGTTTTGGCAATTGGGAATCAAACTAGAAGATCGTCCAAAAATGACATTTTGTATCCTTAACCAATACTATCAGTGGATAGTGATGTCGTTTGGTCTTAAAGTTGTTATATCACTTTTTCAAAAAGTAATGATCAGGATATATGAGCCTATCCTCCACAATGCATTAATATGCATTGATGATATATTGCTCTTTTCAAAAGATAAAGATTCTGATCAATAGATCTTATCAATTCATGGACCTGACCAAAAAGTTAGGGATAATGTTGTCATCCACAAAAATGCATATGACAAAAGAAGAAATTGAGTTCCTTGGTATGATGTTTAAAGATAGCTAGTACAAACTAAGACCACATATTGCCACTAAATTATTAAAGTTTTCAAACAAAGATCTTACTCAAAAGCAAATGCAACATTTTTTTCGAAATTGCTAATTATTTAAAAGATTTTGTCCCCCACTTCACAAAAAAGGCTAGTCCACTAAGGTAGATGTTGAAAAAGAATCCTCCTGAGTAGAGTACCAGTCAGATTGAAACAGTAGGAATGCAAGATTTGCCACCTCCATAAATTCCCTTAGCAGGAAAAAAGATACTACAGATATATGCTAGTGACCATTATTGAAGTGCAGTACTTCTTGAGAAAAACAGCAATCAAAAGCGAATTTGTATGCATGTAAATGGATAGTTCAAGAAGTCAGAAGTCCATTCTCATTCCACCTTCAAAGAGATATTGACAATAAAAAATGGCATAAAAAATTGAATTTTATTTGATTAGACATCAATTTATAGTCCTTATGGACCGTTCTTCTTTCCAAAAATGCTCGAATTCAAAGGAAAAAACATGTTACATCCTCAACTGCTTAAGGGGAAAGATTAGTTCAGCAAATACGGTTTCAATGTTGAGCATATAAAAGGAGATAGGAATCTCATCCCTGATTTCTTATCCAGACCACAATCCAGTTCTCTTTTTCACCAAGAGAAAATTATTCCTTTGATTTTTATGGCATCCTCAGCCTCCTCCTCCACACCTCCATAACCATACCTAAAAACTAGAGTTTCTCTTAAAATCTGAACTCCCACTACCTACATAAAGATAACCAGGGTAGCAATAGAATAATTGTTTATTTATCAGTCCTTACTCTTCAAATTATATGGTCCTATATTCCTTGATATCATTAGTTTTCATCCAGAGTATCCTTTCCTAAAAGTCTATAGTTTCTTAGACTTTTCCATGGCTAATGAAGGATCATGGACCTAGCTAGAAGAATTGTTAACCTTTCTATGGTATTTTTGTCATCTATATACCATAACAGTAGAAATACATTAATACCATTTCTGGTCATACCTGATAAAAGTTCAAAATGGCTTAAGGAAAAACCCTTACTTGGTCACCTTTCTAAAATGATTTTAATCTCTCTACAATGGATTGAATCTTCTAAAGCAAAGTATCAATACTAGAGCCACAAAAAACTTATCACAAAAGAGTAGTCTATACTCTTCACAGACTCTGCCTAGTTAGAGTTGCAAGAACCTCACTAAAGCCCAAGACGAATTTTTATGTTTACAAAGAAAATCAATTCTCTTTTTGGACTGATGCTTTAAGTAATTATGAATAATTTAGGGATTTTTAGAGATTCATGTGTGGCCAAAATAAAGTGATCCCTAAAGAAATATGGATATCCTTGGCAGAAGATGCTCCTTGGGATATCCTGCTAATTGGATATCACGAAAGTCTTTTAAGAGATAGCAGCATATAAGGTGAACCATCTAGGTCGTAGTGTAATAATATCCATATCCTTATTCATTGGTATTATCACATGAACATATTCTTTGCTTAAATGATTTGAAATCCCACATGACCATAGACATTAGATAATTGATCATTTAGTGAATTAGATAAGCACGACGAAGACACTTGCACAATTGCATTTGGGACACTTAAACATATATGTAATGTTTGTGTTATTGCATGGCAAATTATCTTATGTTGTATGCAAGATATAACATCATAATCAATGGTGTTTTAAAGCTTATTTAAAAGTATAAGGAGCATATAGGGATCATGAGATGGATGGAGGTGATAAAAGAGTGAAGAAGGACTAAAAGAGGAATATTGAACTTCCAACCAATGGTAGTGAGACACCATGATTTTGTCTTATTAGGGCAGGTGTACAAATTAAAATTTTCATCTTTTAGGATCAGATTGGAGAGCAAAAAATGTGAGGGAGTGCATAAAATAGAAAGAAAGAAAGGAAGAAGAAGAAGAAGAAGAAGAAGAAGAAGAAGAAGAAGAAGAAGAAGAAGAAGAGGGAGAAAAGTGAGCTAGCTTTGCAGAAACCCTAACCTTTTCTAGTTTTGGCAAAAGAGGTAAATGATTTTATCTTTTTTCAACATGAAATTCCTGTCTTATAACATGTTAAACATGCATTATTAGAAATAATCATGGAGTAATTTGAAGTAGAGCTCATGTATGGAGGTTGAAGCTCAAAAGAAATAAGAGCTGATTGTGTTGATTTTACTATTAGAACAGATTTTGTACCCATGATTTCATAACCATAGAAGAGGAATTAGGGAAAGTGTAAAATATGAAAGTTCTAGATTTATGTCCTAACTAAATACATGTAAACCAGTTTGGCTTAATTTGGCGTGTGTGAGGAGATATGGCTCATTCATTAGGTATGGTTCGCCACTAACTGAAATCTCCTCAGTCTTTCTGTTTTCATATATTTTGATGACTTTATGTACTGATTTAGACAAAATGAAAGCATGAAATTTGTAGGTTATATCCCTTATAAAAACATGTAAAATAGTTTGGCTTGATTTGTTGTGTGGAAAGAGATATACCTCTTTAATTGTGACTAACCCTGAACCTGATCAAACCTCATCAGTCTTTTAATTATGTTTTCCAAGAATTTGATGGCCATAGAATCTAAATTTGATGATGTGAAAGTTGTATATTTATGTCTGATCTACATTCATGTAAAATATTTTTGCCAAAT
This sequence comes from Omphalea diandra, assembly GCA_949677035.1. Taxonomy (NCBI): domain Eukaryota; kingdom Viridiplantae; phylum Streptophyta; class Magnoliopsida; order Malpighiales; family Euphorbiaceae; genus Omphalea; species Omphalea diandra. The sequence goes on along the minus strand of CATIWR010129439.1, from coordinate 6,548 downwards.
TTATCTTGGTTGATGAGATATTGCCCCTTCATCATGACTCATTGTCAACATGTTGAAAACCTACTCACCTTGAGATTGGTCATTTATTTTGGTGACTTTATAGAATGAATTAGATAATGAGAAAAACATGAAAAATGTTTCTTTATATGCTCTGTAACTTCTGGTAAATCAGTTTTGCAATGGGATTTGTACAATTTGAGATATAACTAAGATTATAAAATCTTCTCAAACTGAGATGACATTGAAATAGGCCAAATTCAAAAATACACTACATTTTCTATATATCTTATATTGACCTAAAATTTCATTATATTATATCATTATGTGTCTAATTTATTTGAAAAAAGAATCAAGCCATTTAGATAAGTATAGTAAGAGTTATTACAATTACACTGCAGCAAAGTCAAGTTGCCATATAAGGAAAATATGTGTAAACACTAAGTCCACTTGCATGGATCATGTCATAGTTGCTTACTAAGCATTCATAATCATTTTAACATACTTATAACTATGTATGTATCAAATGTTAGGATTTTAACACTTTAAGGAAGCCTTAGAGAACCAGACCTATCATAAAGGTTAGTCCTATCAAAAAGTGATTAAAAGCCATAATTAGATTCTAATGTGCATGTGTGATAATTTTATGATATGATTATGTTCTATTACATGTATATGTGATTGAATTGTTACACTTTATATGTGAATACAAGTCAAGTAAGGATTATATGCTCTTAATGATTACTTGATGTACCATTGTGAATGAACACTTGCATATGGAACTAAAAGGATGTTGTGATCGGCTTGTCAAACACTTACAAATCACTTGGAAAAGGGACCAATATATCCTATTGGCATATGTTATTGATTGAATGGCTCACTTGTTATATGCTGGCTAGTAAAATTAAATGTCACTTGAATCACATGAATTCTCGGTAGTAGTGTTTGCCTTGTAAGGTCACGATAAAAATCAATCTATTGCATTTGCACTTGCATAGTCAATTATTATACTTGTAATATATCCATATGATATTTGGTTATTGGTTATGTCATAAGAATCTAATTATTATTTTTATTCATTGAGTCGCAACTCTTCAAATCATATTTATATTTTTCAGATACTAAAGCATAAGGTTTAGATACTTTAGTGCATAGAGTTTCGCATATAAACACATAGAGCATAAGTTGTCAGTTGAATTCCAACTCTCTCTCTCTCCTTGTGTCATGTCACAAGTCGTCGACTAAATTTTAACTCTTTCTCTCTCTCTTTGTGTCATGTCCATATATCTAGATAGGAACCAGTTTATGGTCACTAACCTTGAATATTAATTAACATATATGTACATTAAATACATGTTGGATTGTGTAAGTACGATAAATCAACCTTTATACATATGTATTTTGGCCTAAATGCCATGATTTGTAAATCAAAATGGTCATTACAGTTTTGGTATCAGAACAGTGATAGGTTCCATAGTGACATACATATAAACATGACGTGACTTTTACACTATTATGGATTATCATATGATATAGTCTTTTATGTCTATAGGTCATTAGCAAAGGGTAGTCATGGTGGTACCCAACCATTAAGAGATCAACTTGCTAACAGAGTTCGATCTCTTACACATTCTCATGCATAACACATATGTCATGGACAACCACAACATAGAATTAGTGAACCAATAGTGTATGGTCTAAAAAATCAAAGAGAAAGAAGGTATAGTAAACTAAGAATATAAAGTTCAGTTGACTTCAATGGTACCATAGATCCATCAGCGATAGAGACATCACTAAAAAGAACATAGAGAGTTTTCAATTTGATGAAATACACACTAAAAGAAAAGTTTGATTATGCAGTCTCGCTATTACTGGGGGATTTATATGATTAGTGGGAAACCATTCCAAGGAGTGATGTCCAACCTCCAGTGCTTACCTGTGATGATTTTCTTCATGAGTTCAATAACAATTACACTCTTGAAGTGTATAAAAATGATAAAAGAACGGAATTTCTAAACCTAAAATAGGGGGAGATGACACTAGCTGAGTATGAGGTAAAATTTAATCAATTATCTCATTATGCATCCTTTATGGTGGCCACTGACAAATACAAATATCAAAAGTTTGAAGAGGGACTGAGATATGAGATATAAGATTAGAAGTAATATCACAATTGCAAATCTTGAAAGTTATACCAAGCTAAATGCTATTGCAATCAAGGTGGAAAGATTAGAAAAAAAAATAGATCAATGAGTAAAAGCAGGGCCTATTGAGTTATGGCGGATTTTAATAGAAAGAAGGCAAATGTGAAGAATATAAGCCATCACTGTCCAGTGCCAGGGGTGGTTACTTTAGCTATAAGGCAGGGGATTAGGAGTTTCATCTTATGCAGGCAGAGGTCAAGGCCAAGTTATGCAATAACGACCTTCAAGTGTACACTGTGGCAGGCAACACATGGTGCATGTAGAAAATTGATTGGTGGGTGCTACTTTTGTGGGTCTTTTGATCATATGCTTAGAGATTGTCCTGAAAGATCTAGAATGTCAGAGAGAGATAAAGGCAGAAGTAGAGCTACATTAGAGTCAATAGTAAAAATTTCAAAAGCAAGTAGAGTTGGAGTATCATTTGGCAGGGGCAGAGACAAAGGTGGAACAACCACAATTAGCCAAGGTATGAGTAGATCAGAAGGTCAAAGTTTTAGACTCCTGACACAAGCAAGAGTATTTGTCATGACTAGGCAAGAAGCTATTGTTGCTCCAGAAGTAATCATTGGTAAACTTTTTCTCCATGATTTAGAAGTTAATGCATTAATTGATCTAAGCATCAACCTTTAGGTTTTAATATATGTGTTAATACTCCTTTGAGAGATGTGATGATTATGGATAAACTATGTCATGATTATGTGATTCACATTGATGACATTGAATTGAATGTTGATCTAATATTATTGCCACTCCCTAAATTTGTTGTGATACTGGGTATGGACTGGTTGTCCAAATATCAAGCAATAGTGAATTATTTTACTAAGAAAGTTGTTTTGGAATCTTTAAATCATACAAGGGTTGTGTTTCAAGGGAAAAGAAATTATAGTTGCAGGTCTAGTTTTTACTATCAAGGCTTTTCGTATGATTAAAAGTGGTTGTGAAGCTTATTTGACACATGTGGTAGACACAAGGTTCACAAATGAATTACTTGAGAATATTCTAGTGGTAAATGAGTTTCTAGATGTGTTCGCAGCTAACTTACTTGGTTTGCCACCAAACAGAGAGATAGAATTCACAATTAAGTTAGTCCCAATAACAACATTGATATACGTTCCATCTTATAGGATGGCTCCAGCTGAGTTAAGAGAATTAAAGACCTAATTACAGGAACTACTTAAAAAGTAGTGTGTCACCTTAGGGTGTTTCGGTATTATTTTTTAAAAAGAAAGATGGGACAATGAGGCTATGTATTGATTACAAGCAGTTGAATTGGGTTACTATGAAAAACAAATATCTTTTTACAAGGATAAATGATTTGTTTGACCAGTTACAAGGAGCACGAGTATTTTGTAAAATTGACCTAAAATCAAGATATTATCAGCTCAAAATTTTAAATCCAAACATACCGAAGATAGCTTTTCAAACCAAGTATGGACATTATGAATTTTCGGTGGTGCCATTTGGATTGATTAATGCACTAGTTGCGTTTATGGCTCTTATGAACAAAGTGTTTCAACCTTACTTAGACAAATTTGTAATTGTGTTCATTGATGACATATTGGTGTATTCAAGGAGCAAAGAGGAGCATAAACAACACTTAAAGATTGTGTTGCAAATTTTGAGAGAAAACAATTATTTGCTAAATTAAGCAAGTATGAGTTCTAGATTGACCATGTGGTATTTTTAAGACATATAGTTTTTGAAAAGGGCATAGAGGTGGATCCAAACAAAATTGAAGCAATAGTAAAATGGGAAACCCTAAAGAATGTTGCAGAACTCTAAAGTTTCTTAGGACTAGCTGGGTATTGTCGTCGATTTGTTGAGGGGTTTTCACTTATAGTTGCTCCTTTGACTAAGTTACTTTAGAAAAATGTAGCATTTCAGTGGTCTAAAGTATGTCGAAAGAGTTTTGATGAATTAAAAGATAGATTGACATTTGTTCTAGTGTTAGCCATTCCTACTAGTAATGAAGGATTTATAGTTTATAGTGATGCCTCTCATCAAGGTTTGCAATTTGTTTTAATATAACATAGTAAGTAATTACATATGCATCTAGACAACTAAAGCCTTATAAATTATCTTATCCCATACATGACTTAAAACTTGTTGCCATTGTGTTATAGATCAAAAGAGCTTGAAGTATTTGACAAGCCAAAAAGAATTAAATATGAGATAGAGGCAGTAGTTAGAACTGTTAAAAGATTATGATTGCACCATTAAGTATCACTCATGGAAGGCCAATGTGGTTGTTGATGCTTTGAGCAAGAAATCAAGAAGTAGTGTAACTCATTTATAGGTATTTCCATTGTCTTATTTAGTTCAATTATGAGATATGAATATGAAACTAAATATACAAAAGAATGGGGTATTGGTTGCTACTTTTTAAGTGAGACCAATGTTACATGATTGAATTAAAGAAGTATAGGGCAACGATCCAAAGTTACATAGAATGATTGAAATGGTAAAATAGGGAAGACATGGTGATTTTGATATTCAAAATGATGCCTTGATATTGGGTTCTCATATTTGTGTGCCTAATATTGATAACTTGCAAGGAGAAATCCTAAAAGAAGCACATAATGCTTCACATGCCATGCATCTAGGAATGACGAAAATGTATAATACCCTGCAATCTCATTTTTTGTGGCTAAAATAAAGAAAGATGTAATAGCCTATGTTTCAACATGTTTGACTTATCAGCATATCAAAATAGAACATCAAGCACTAGTTGGAAAATTGAAACCATTGATAATTCTAGTATGGAAATGGGAAAGAATAACCATGGACTTTGTATATGGGTTATCGAGAACTTTAAAGAAGAATGATGCTATATAAGTAATCATTGATAGACTAACTAAGTCAGATCACTTTTTGCCTATTTGATAGAGGTAGTTCACTTAAGTATTTAGTTAAGAAATATGTGGATGAAATTGTCAAATTACATGTTGTTCTAATGTCCATTGTATAAGATAGAGATCCATGATTTACAACTCGATTTTAGGTCAGTTTATAATAGGCTTTGGGTACCACATTGTGTTTCAGTACTACTTTTTATCCTCAGATAGATGGGCAATCAGAAAGGATGATTCAGACACTTGAAAACATGCTTCAAGCTTGCGTGATAGAGTTCAAAAGTGCATGAGATGAATATATTACCTTGATTGAATTTGCTTATAATTTTCATTATCATAGTAGTATACAAATGGCACCATATGAAGCATTATATGGAAAAAAAATGTTGAAGTCCTATCTATTGGAATGAAGAAGGGATGTGTGTTTTAGAATGGCTAGAACTAGTGCAAGACACTGTAGATAAGGTGAAGGTAGTCAAAAGCAAACTTAAAGCAACATAAGATAGGAAAAAAAGCTATGCAAACCAATACAAAAGAGAAATGGAATATGAGGTAGGAGACAAAGTGTTCCTTCGAGTTTCACCATGGAAAGGAATAATTTGATTTGACAATAAATGGAAACTGAGTCCTCGATACATAGGACCATATGAAATCTTAGAAAGAATCGATCCATTAGCTTACACGCTAGCACGACCACCAAAGATGGCTTAGGTTTATGATGTATTTCATGTGAGTATGCTAAAAAATTATCGGTCTAATCCTACACATATACTTAGGGATCCAACTATAATAATTATAGATGATGTAAGTTATGTTGAAGAACTAGTGAAAATCATTGGTTATAAGACAAAACATTTACGAAATCAAGAAATTCCTTTGGTTAAGGTGTTATGGAGAAATCACTCATAGGAAAAGGCTACATGAGAAATCAAAGAGAACATGAAATGATAATATCTATGTTTATTTACAGGTATTGAATTTTAAGGATAAAATACTTTTTAAGAGGGGAAGAAATGTAACATCTCTATCCTTATTCATTGGCATTATCACATAAACATATTCATTGCTTAAATAATTTAAAATCCCACATAAACATATGCATTGGATAAATGATCATTTAGATATGTAAATTAGATAAGCATGACGATGACACTTGTACAATTACATTTAGGACAATTGAACATATATGTAATGTTTGTATAGTTGCATGGCAAATTATCTTATGTTATGTGCATGATATAACATCATAAGCAATGATGTTTTAAAGTTTATTTAAAAGTATAAAGAGCATATAGGGTTTAGGAGATGGAGGGAGAAGAGGGACTAAAAGAGGAATATTGAACTTCCAACCAATGGTAATGAGACACCATGATTTTGTTTTATTAGGGTAGGTATATAATTAAAATTTTCATCTTTTAGGATCAAATTGGAGAGCCAAAAATGTGAGTGTTGAACTAGGATAATCAATCCTAGGTTTAAAACCTCTTTTGATCTT